>SKCR01005936.1:0-99684 GCA_019454045.1 Zanthoxylum bungeanum | reverse complement strand
CTTGGTTGAGAATTAAAAGTGTATCATAAAGACTTTGTTTGAGTTATTAAAAAATAATTTCATCCAAGCTTAATTGAATTTATTTACTTAAATAATTATTGTATTAATTGTTGAAAATTAGAGTGTAATACTAAAAATTGAATGCCTAAGATTTTCTATTGAGAAAGTGATTAAGGAAATTATGTCATCAAAGTGATAAGATTCTAATAGGGCAAAAAATTAAGTGGTTACACCGGACCTCCCTCATCCCTTGGGAATTTCCTTTGTTCACAAATCCTAAGAAATTTTAGTCACAAATTCAAGGACTTGTATTATTTGGTACTACTATTTAAAATAATAACAAGTGAATTATTAATGTAACATATAAACAGGATCATAAATTGATCTTTGTGTGATTTGTCTTATTTAGACTTGTCGTTAATTGTTTTATTTATAATTACACATGGCTAGTGGAAATATCACAGTGTCGGTCGTTCATGGAGAGAAACCGGATAAATTTGGTGGAGCAAATTTCAAACAGCGACAGAGGAAAATATTTTTTCCACCTGACCATACTATAGTTGGCTAAGTATCTCAAAGAAACTCATCTGGATCCTGCGGAGGGAGAGACTGAAGCAGCTTGGCAAGTGTAAATTAAGGCATGGTCGTAAGGTAACTTCTTGTGCAAGAACTACCTCTTGAGTGATCTTGATAATACCCTGTACAATGTGTACCAAAACACAACTTATGCAAAGAAATTATGGGATTCTCTTAAGAAGAAGTACAAAACAAAAGATGTCGGATAAAAGAAATTTATCGTAGGTAGGTTCATGGACTATAAAATGATAGATTTAAGGATGATAATGTCTCAGTTGGGGAACTACAATTGATCATTCATGAAATATTGGATGAAGGAATGAAATTATGTGAGACATTTCAAGTGATCATAATTATTGAGAAGTTGCCTCTATCATGGAAGGACTTCAGGAATTATTTGAAACAAAAGAAGAAATAGATGAGTCTTGAAGATCTGGGAGTTCGATTGAGAATCGAAGAGGACAACAGAAGTCCGAGAAGGCTAGCTATGAGACTTTGGAGTCTAAGGCCAACATAATTGAGGGTGTAAAAAGTAGTTGGTTCTTCCCAATTGAGCAAGAAGACCAATGAAAAGTGCTACGTCTGTGGGAAAAGTGGTCACTTGGCAAAAGAATGCAGGAACAAGAATTCTCAAGATAAGGGCAAGAAAAAAAAATGAGGCCCATGTCACTGAAGATGAGCTGATAACGGATAAGATCTCAGGGTTGAACCTCTCAACAGTTGTCACTGAAGCCAACTTGGTTGGAAACCTGAGAGAATGATGGATTGACACTGGAGTTACTCGCCACATATGTGCTGATAGTGGGATGTTTTCTACATATGAAAAGGTCGACGATGGAGACCAATTGACCATGGGAAATTCTTCCACCTCCAAAGTGGTAGGTCAAGGCACAATGATTCTGAAGATGACTTTTGGAAAAGAGCTAACATTGAAAAATGTACTGCATGTTCCGGACATGAGGAAGAATCTAGTTTCGGGATCCCTTCTTAGCAAGAATGACCTTAAGCTTATATTTGTTTCTAATAAATTTGTTCTGACTAAAAATGATGTCTACATGGGAAAATGATACCTCACTGGGGGCCTTTTCAAGTTTAATGTAAAGACTGTCAACTGACACAATGCTATTAATAATAATAAAGCTATATTTTCTACTTATATTATTGAGTCACAAAATATATGACATGGTAGGTTGAGGCATGTTAATTTTTATAAAATGCGTAAATTAATTAACATGAACCTTATATGTAGATTCATAATTGATAACCAACATAAATGTGAAGCATGTGTTAAAGTGAAAAGTGAATAGAACATAATTTCAATCCATAAAATGAAGTTCTGAACCCTTGAAACTTATTCACACTGATGTGTGTGATATGAATGTTGTGCAAATAAAAGGCGGTAAAAAGTACTTTATCAGTTTATTGATGACATCATAAGATTCTGCTACATGTATTTGCTAAAAACATACAAGAATGCAAACATAGAAATAAAAGATGGTAAATAAAGATAAATAAGCATCCAAGAGTATAAACATAATGAAATTAGTTAAATCTAGCTGGATATGAGCATGGCCGACCGGATATGAATATGAACATGTATTTCCAATCGAACTTACTATAATACTGACTGGATGTGCAATATAATCCAGAATCATGAAACACATGCAATAATAATAAAAATATGTAGAACATATGAAACAACAATCTAATAAAGTGAATAAGAATAAACAATCTATGTTATACCAAATAACAGTAAGGAACATATGTAAGGACGAACAAAGTTGGCAGTCATCATTTTCTTAGTATGTGGAGTTGTATCCCAAGTGCAAACCATACTACCATCCATTCAGATTCGGCTATGAACTTTACGTCTAGGTTTCCATCCTATATACCACAGGAAAACTTGCTACCGGATGTAGCCTTATGTATGACCAGACTTAATTTATGACAAATGCATATCCATCAGGACATATAAGATGTCTGGCTGGATATACTGTGTCAAATTAGTACATGCCAAACTAGAGTTTAAAGGTGTAACTCAGCTCCGAGATTCTTGGTTGATTATTGAGTTTCCTTACTGGAGAGAGAGATTCAAGGAAATGATCTTATTTTTTCGCTCTGTGTGGGTGTTTTATGATTTCTTTAGTAAATAGTCAGTTTGAGGTCTCTAAGATTCGAATCCCTTTGGTTGTGTAAGGGTCTCATTTTATAACAGTAATTTACAGTTTAAAGAAGGAAATAAACTCTTTAATGAGGAAATTATTTAAAAGGAAATTGGCAATTATGGAGGATGGTAATAAGGAAAAAGTTAATTGAGAAACGTGGTTAAGGGGAAAGAATATGAGTTTATCAAATTTGGCTAAAAAAGAAAGAACTATTGAATCCTTTTGCAAAACTAGAAACGCGCCGCATATCCGGCCTGACTTAGGCTATGTCCGGTCGGATGTGATGGTCATGTCTGGTTGGATATGATGGCTTATATCCGTCCGAATGTAGATGGTTCATCTCCATTACTTAAACCTTACAACACCTCTAAACATTCATGTGGTGTCCCTATATGAGACTTATCATCGGGACATATAAAAATACAATGTCTACAGTCGCCCCCACTTTGGTAGGCTTGTGCAGTGTGTGACAATGACATTTCTATCAAAGTCATGCATATATTTTCACTTACCCCATTCGCCTGGCATCACCGAATTTACCTATGATAGTAATATTATTGTTGACAAATGGGTATTGAGTTTATGTCTGAGCTTCTGTGACTGATATTCGGATCCTCAGGTCCTACGATACTTTGATTGTGTTGAGATGCTTCAATCTCACCAAGCTTCATTTCTAGCTCCAATAGTTGATAGACCCGCATGCTGCTAATGACTAGATTGGTGTTGAGATGCTTCAATCTCGCCAGGTTTCATTCCCAGTTCCAATAATTGATAGACCTGCCGGCTGTTGATGCTTCGATCAGTGTCGAGATGCTTTGATCTCACCAGGCTCATTCCCAGCTCCAATAATAGCTAGACCCACAGACTTTCGATGCTTCGATTCGATGTCGATATGCTTCAATCTCACCAAGCTTCATTCCCAACTCCAGTATTTGATAGACCTAAAGGCCGCCGATAACTCATTTGATGTCGAAATGTTTCGATCTAACCAGGCTTCATTCCTAGCTCCAATAGTTGATGAACCTACATGTGGTCGATGCTTCAATTAGTGTCGAGATATTTCAATCTTACCAGGCTTTATTCCCAGCTCTAATAGTTTATAGACTCGCAGGCTTCGGGCTTCATTTTTGATTGTGAGTTGAATGGACCATCAGGTCTGTTGATGCCTGAATCGGTGTGAAGATAAAGATGACACTCAGGCCATCGATGCTTGGATCGGTTTAGGTAAAAATAGGCGCTCGAGCTCTTCGGTGGCTATGGGAGTTGAAATGAAAATGGGTACTCGAGCCCCTCAGTGGCTTATGAGAGTTGAGAGATGTCTCGATCTCTACTGTCATGGTTGTTGGACTCTTGGTCCTCCGATGCCTTGATCGATTTATCAGATGCCTCGATCTCTACTGTGATAATTGTTGGACCCTCGGTCATTCGATACCTCGATTGGTTGTTGAGTTATTCAAGAGGCATTTTGATCCTCTCGGGAATTATTTTTTCAGTTTGATTTATTTGATGGTGTTTTGATCCACTTGGAGTATTGTCGACTTGAGCATCATTTTGGTCATATTCTTTTGATGTTGATGATATTTTGATCAATCTTCTAACATTTTGACCCATCTTTTTAATGTTTAATTGTTGGTTGATCCATTTTCCCATGAAATTTTTATCCATTTAAGATGTTCTGGATTAACTTGAGCATCGTTTTGATCTATTCAATAATTCTTCTTTTGGACGATGGCATTTTGGTCCATCTGATGGCCTTTGGTTCCATATGCTTTTGTCATTAGTGGTGTTTTGCTCCATCTGCTTCTATCATTGTGCCATCTTGATCCATGTGATGACATTTTTTTTCCATTTGCTTCTATCATCAGTGGCATTTTGATTCATATGATGCGATTTTCTCCATCTGCTTTTATTATCCGTGGAATTTTAATCCATATGATGCCCTTTTGCTCCATCTGATTCTATCATTTGTGGTATTTTGATCCATGTGATGGCCTTTTGCTCTATCTGCTTTTATCATTGGTGGCTTTTTGATCCGTCTGATGGGGTTTTCTTCTATCCACTGTTGGTATTTTGATCCGTCAGATGAGATTTCTTCTATTTGCTGCTGGTATTTTGATTCGTCTGATGAGATTTTCTTTCATCTGCTGCTAGCCTTTTGATTCGTCTAACATGATTTTCTTCCATCTGCTATTGGCATTTTGATCTGTCTGCTTCTTTCTGATGTCTATCTCCAATCCCGAGAAGCTGTTTGTGATACTTTCGCCTTATTCCCGAAGTTTTACTATATTTGTAGAGTTGTTTACGATCATGTCCCCTTTCTCGAGGTTTTACTCCATTCCGGAAGTGGTCTGATGCCTGTCCTCATTCTCAAATTTGTCTTCATTCTCGAAGTTGTCTTTATTATCGAAATATGTTGGATGTCTATCCTCATTCTGAGGCTTTCCTTCATTCTCGAAGCTGTTTGCTGTTTATCTTCATTCTGAAGTTCCACTTCATTCTCAAGGCCATCTGATGTTCATCCTTATTTTTAGGTTCTACTTTATTCACGAAATTGTCTACTGTTCATCATCATTTCAAGGTTCCACTTCATTTATGAAGTTATTTGATGTTCATCCTCTTTATGATAAGTTACCCTATCACCCTCAGTCTCTAACTAACTGACTGATTATTTGAACTTTACTGTTTTTCTAGTTATTCGAAAAACACGAATCACACACACACACACACACACACTAGAGGGCTACTTGCCCAACTTAATTTCATTAAGCAACCTTTGTTCATTACAACTCTAAACTTGCTATGCTAAACTCTGGTAACTTCGACTTTGAAAACCTTAAGTAATGGCTCTCATATAATTTATACATGACTTATACTTTAACTTTTACAACATTGTCTTTGACTGATCCATATATCTCAGACCTGACTGATGTGTGGACCCAATAACCCTAGTGACTGCCATCATTATCCATCTTCTCGAGCACTCATTTCAGTAGACCTGTAAGACATAAAACACTGGAGAATGGGGGGGTTAGATCGTTTGATGACTAATGAGTAGACAGTTTAAAATGAGAACTAAAATGCTTTATGAAAAAATTATTTTCTGAAATCAAAATCATCTCATTTTACAAGAAAACTAATCTTTTCTGAAAACTCTTTTTTTTGTCTGAAACAAATCTCTTTTTGTAAAATTTTTCTAAAAACTTCTTTTTTTCTCTAAAACTGTTAGATCTCTCGTAAACTAATTCTTTCTGAAACTTTTTCATAAAACTTTTGTTTCTGAAAATCTCAAAATCTCATTTGGAAAACAACTGACGTATGATGGCGTTACGTATCGCCGTCCCTCCACACGCCTAACTAGTGCCTTGGGGTGTTACATCTTGCTGTCCCCATAGTCCTGGAATTACATATGCACATGTCTGTTGTATCCGTCAATTCCAAAAATCTATGAGATTGGGATTTCCCCCAATCTATAAAAAGTCATACAAGAAATCATCTTAAAATATCAAAAACATGATAACATTTCTTAACTATTATAAAAAAATATTTTTTTTAACTCATCAAAGCATTTTGGCAACTTGGTCTCATCTCAAAGTATAACTTGAATATAAATAAATTCATATAATTTTATTAAATCAATAAAATATTATGAAAATAAAATATCCACTCACAAATATGGAAATTGAATGGCATTACTTCACGGTGTCGAAGAAAGTCGCAGTTCCTGCCGATAATATATAATCTCTAAACTTTATTAGAATATAAGTTGTGAGATATGTTTCTGATTAATAAATAAAATATAAAATATATGAATACTTGACTTTTCTGAGTTACTAACTTATAAGCGTGCTCTACGAATTTTTACGGGCTAAGATTTGGAGTTACACAAGTGCGGGAGCAGAAATTTAGATTCTATTAAGTCTCTGAAAACTCAATGCTTAATGTCTAACTTTAAAATATCGATGTAATTGATTGGGAATGAAGCAAAGGCGGAAATATTAATATAATGGACCTTATTGTGTCTATTTTATGTCAATTTTTACGGATCTCAATTTTTATTTCAGAAACTCAAGTTATAATCTAAAGTTCAGGGGCTGTTCAAGCTGAAAAACTGGTTATAGTGGCAGCAGGTCGCCCAACTTCACAAATTCGGTTCGGCCTCATCTTTAATCTAAAAATTCTAATTTTTGGATATGTTACTCCCTTATGTGTCTAGTTTCTAATATTTTGACGGTTCATCAATCGAACATACATAACTCAAGTTATAAGTGACCAAACACAGCCTATCCGGAATGGGACATATACTGACTTCACTATCAAACTCCATTTTCTCGCCTTCTTATTAAATACCTTTAATCCGGAAACCCTCAACATAATTTTAACAATTATAAACACTCTTTATAACATATGAAACATGTTTAATTTCTTAATTTAACCCGAGCTTAGTATTACTTCGAACACTTGGTGTGCGACATGTCTAAATTCCACCATTCTTATAATCCTAGCTAACCATATCCTCATTTTACATCAGCATTGCTCAACAATATGATTCAAGACTTCATTTTATATTCAAAACAACCATCCATTCCTTCCTAGGTTGGCCAAATCTCACCCCTCCTCCCAGTCCAAAATTTTACAACATAACATTTTACAAACTAAAACATCATCCAAACACATGAACTAACACTATTTTATCATCAAGAACACAAAACAACCCCCATTCACAAAAAGGAAAATTCGGCCAGCCCCTAAATTGTAAGGAAATTTGGGCATTTCAATATATAATGCTTAATCCATGAGTATAAGGTCATAAAATACATGAAAATACTTACTAACTGCACTATCATGAGCAAAATACAAAAAAAATTGAAAAATTAGGGTTCATGAGGGTCAAATTTGGGGGCTTGAAAATGCTTGCCAAATCTAAAAAAAATGAAAGAGGGAAAGATATGTAGAGCTTACATACATGGAAATGGACTTGGAAATTAACCAGTATCTCTTGAGAGTGGCGTGATATGAGAAGAAAAAGAGAGCTTCTTGGTTTGCTTACTCACGTGAGATTTCTAGAGCAGTCCACGTGTAACAGTGTTCATGCGGATTTGACTTGTATTTTTGAATTAAATTCTTGTCCGAAATTGGGAATGTTCAATATAGGAGTTGAAGATCTTAGTCTTAGCTTTCTGATGATATCAAATGCATGAAAATCAGAGATCGGACGAAAACGTTACCTCTAGATTACTAAAACTAGCTTGTTGACTATGTTAAACTAAAATGAGGTATTGAAACTGAAAATTTATCCGGGACCTCAGTACATGATTCCTAAGGTGCGAAACCTATTTTAATATTATTTTATGAGTTCTAAAATATTAAAAAATTAAAAACGTAAATAAAAATGTATTTCGAGCCGCTCTAATTTTATCTAAGCTATAGTACAAAGTTTCGGCTGTTTCAATTCCCCCCCTTTAAAATGATCCGTCCTCGAATCAAAATACACAAAGGTAGGTAATATTGTTGGGGTCAAATCAGGGAGGCGCATCGGAAGAAGCGCTGTTCAGGCGAAATCGTAGTTTAAAATTTTTAAACTTACGAATAAATTATTCAATATCAAATATTAATAATTCATTCATATTTCACCAAAACATATTTATTCGATAACATATAACGACAAAAATAATATAGAAACGTCGCGAAACTTTTACGAAAACGTTTTTCTGCAAAATAGCATAAAACGCGTTTCCAGCCGAACCGACCGACCAATGCTCATGGGGACTGCCCAGGTCAGCCCCAAAAATATTTGGACAGTTCACGGGATGCCCGAACAGTGCCATGTTCACTGTTTAGGCAGCCGTTACCGGGTAACGCCGCTTTTCACCGTTTTCGCGTATTTTCACTCCGGAATAATTTCCGATAAACATTTTTCTTGGGTAATTAAAATAAACTAATTTATTATAATTACTCAATAAATAAAAATTAAATTTTTATCTGAAAAATCAGATTTATCATTAATTGCTATAAGACCCCTAAACTTTACAAATTAACTATTTTAGTCCTTAAATATGTCAATTACATATTTAATTGATTCCAAATCAATCCCAAAATAATTTTTTCAATTTTGCAACAAAATTAGAAACTTTTCCAGATTTGCGCAAACTGCCCAATTTTTCCTTTAATTGCTGAAACAGCCAAATTTCTCATTAATTGCAATTTGGCCCAATTTGTCCAAAACACATCAAGATCAAATCCAATTAATTCCAAATTTGACATACATCAAATATACATAAAATTATAACATATATATGAAAAGCCCCAAAATTTGAGTGGGTTAAGAACCCTAATTTCACAAATTACTCAAATTGGGCAATTTACATTAAATTGAAAAAATTCAATACTTTAATCTTCAAATTACCACACCAATTAAATCTCACCATCATGAAATTAATCAAGAAAAATTCTAGGCTAATTATGAATGGCTAATTAACTCTAGAATGGCAACTTTAATTTTCTAATTAATTTATTAAGCTTAATTACACTAATAAGCTTATAAATTAATTATACATGCTTAACACTTTCAAACAAGCTTCCAACAAATTTAATTACAAACTAAAAGAGTAGAGACATCATCTTAACAATACTATTTGAAGTTAAGAATAATAGAACAATTTATATGAAGAAGAAACTGTGAAATTACTTACAAAATTCCAAATTTTGGCTTGTTTTTCCTTTCTTTCTTCACCTTTGCTCTCAACTCCCTTTGTAAAATTTTGTTCAACTTGTCTAAGTATGAAAAATGAAACAAAACAATTTTATTTAACCATTTTCCATCAATTTCGAATTTTGACACCAAAAATTAAATAACAATTATTTAATTTTTGTTCAAATTCTATTAGTCCACAATTCACTTTAATAAAGTAACATTTTATCTTTAATAAAGCAAATCAAAATGTGTTCCAATGATAACATGTCATTTCCTAAATAAATCATTACTAAAGATATTTAATTTTTTAATTAATTTAATTATTTAATAATTAAATATTAAATATAAATATCTTAAATATATGTATTATATTTACATTAAATATCTCAAATACATATATTAATGATATTTGTCAAATATCACAATTTGATATTTAATTAATGTGTATTTAATAATATCAAATATTAAATACAAATACACATTAATTCGGAAATGATTGTTAGGTCCCGATTGCATGTATTTTTCATTTAACCGTTAAACAAGTCATAAATAATCAGTATTATTTATAACAGTTGCCCTAGTGCTCTACGAGTATATTTCATTAGTGAGACTCTCTAAATTCAGGCATATCCGTCAGGAAATCCAATTTCGTGTCCATAATTCACCCACCCGTAAATTATGACGATCGCGGATAAACTCGCTGAATCATACAGGTCGAGGTCACTGCATACGTATAATCCCTCCATCACAGAACTGACATATCATTTCTTGATACACACAGGATATCATGAGCATGAGTCCACACCCAACGAACAGGCGGAGGTCTGATCAAAATAGATCGGTGACGTGACTGCCATCTAAGTGTGGAGGATAACTCATATATCCACAATGGTATCTCAAGCCAAAGAATCACTATGCTACTCAATCCGAGAAGATTCCTATTGACGTTGGTATACCATATATTAGGAAATCTTCGGTGAGTCGATCAGTGTTTATCAAATAAACACTTACACCTCTAAACGAGTCTCCCAAGACTCATGGTTCATTGGGATAAACCATCGGACCAAGTCCGATATACGACATGTACTGGTCTCAACGGATTTTACTAACCGACCCATATTAGTAAATCTTGACCAGGAACTTAATTTGAGGATATACAACTTATAGTGACACTTCCCAATGTCAATTACAAACTATGTTGCAACTGTGTACTACGTTGTAAATCTTGGGGTCTTTGTCTAATATATATACATATCACTAAACCGGATTTAGTTTCAATCTAATCGAAATTAGATCGAATACGTATATAAAAGACAAGAGGTGCTACCCTTAAATTTGTAATATTATGGAAAAAAATATTGCTCTTATTCATGAATCGAACATAAATACGATCCGGATTGGCGCTCAGAGCACCAACCTTAACAATTTCTCCCACTTGCTCTGGTGCCATTCCATGGTATCATATACACATCCCAATGTGTATCACATACTCATGGCCCTCAAGAACTCACCTAGCGCTCAAGAGGTAGGTAACAGCAAGTAAGCCCGCTTCGACATATTGAGTTTGTCCAGCAAACACAATCATTTTTCTTAGCAAGCATCATTCATATTTTTATAGAAACTAAGTTCTACATCAATATAACTCAGATGCCATATCAACATTGTGCTTCAGCTACTAAGTTATCTAAGTATTTATGGATCAAATCCAAAATACTATGTAGACAACCGCAAACACAATACTAATAACAAACTTCTAATCTACGAGGTCACTATGCAACTTCATAAGTCAATACTTCATAAGTGACAACTAACTCCACTCTTATATTGGAATCATCTGTGACACTCCCACTGCATCTTTTCTGACTCTTTATGACGTAGACTGTCTAATGTCATAATTAGACTCAAAATAATTTGACCCTAATGGTTGCGAACTTTATTCTCCATTAATTAGAAACTCATTCTAAATATCTCAAAAATAATAAAGAACATGTTTCAAGACACATCTTATTGTCTAGAGGATATCAAAATAACTCGTAACAATTACGATTAAATTGATGTCTCTAATCGTACTTAACATAGTATTCATCATGCCATCATCCTATGATGCATATGATTGATTAGACATTCTAATCAATATCTCTTTCGAAAAAAAGAATCATCCTTTACGAAAGATGAATACTATACATAAGACACACACTTACTGTCAAACAGTTATACTAACTGTCACTTAGATAATCTTAATGTGTCCTTTATTAGATCATCTCTAATGCACGACTAATGAGAGCATCTCTCCAGTCTCTTAGCTTTAATCATATATAAAACTTTATATCGAATATAATAGAGACCACTCCCACTGCTTTCACGGAGAAAATAAGACTCAGGTACACCTTTTACCTCATTAACATCTCATTATTACTTTAATAATGATAATGCATTATGATGTAAAATACTAGAAAGAAATTTGTACGCTCCCACTAACTCTTCTATCTCATATGTATTCTCTATGCTTTGATAAAATCAGACAATCTGACTGATATCAAAATTAGAAAACATAAATTTCTAGAAAGCTCATCCGAGTCTACAATAGGCTCTATAAGCTAATATACTAAATTGTAATCTTAGCATAATACAAACTCCAGGGCCATTCCAAAACAAACTCTTCAAACTAAGAGGTCACAATGAATCTCTTATCTGAAGAAACCATTTAGAAACGCCACTTTGTATTCTTTAGCTAAAATGTACAATTTAATATCATCATTAACCAACAAATCTTAAATTTTCAATCAGTGTGACTAGAGACAAGTTTCCTCAGAATCTACAATAGATTATTGAGTATAAATTTTCTCACTGTCATAATGTAAAGGTCAAACCTGTAATAAGCTCACTTTGCTTTTGCTGCGCAAACCATTTGCACATCTTATGAAAATTTCATAACTAAAGCTCAATCAAGTTCTAAAGTTGACGTAGTAAGCTATGAACAATCTTAGATCTATGGTTTCATGCTAATTTCCGGAATCGATATCAAATATCGTTCCCACTATAAGTTATAGGATAATTTTCTTCGATAAGAAAACAACACAACCATTAAGTATCAAATACTTTGCGAATGATTCTGATATCCTATAGCACTTATATGGAAGTAATAAAAGGGTATTTTCATCTTATTAATTATGTAGTTCCATTTATAGTTTATCACTGTATTTGACTTCAATAAGTCAAGTCTTTTCTACAATAGTCAACATCCAATGTTACACACTAAGTAATAAACAATTTTATTACTCGAGATCGTAGAAAAGATATTCTATCAAATAAAATACAATATTCTATTAAATAAAATAAATGATAAACTTGTACTCGTATCTCCGAGGCGCAAGTAATATCAATTATATAACCATTATACAAAAGATAGATTCAAATCTCAAACATTTCAAGATTCGAATTTTCTACTTATACATATCATATATGTAACTGTAGAAACTAATGGAACCTAAATTAAAAGGATGATTAAGTGTTACTGGAGCATATCCCCAAGAGTATTGAAACTAATTCGGTAACACTCAATATCAAACGAATCAAATCATATAAGATCCGATTACTTCCACTGACCAATTCCATCAATATGGAATTGTGGAAGAATTATATTGATGTAAGAATTATATTCTTCGAATAACCCTAGAACAAATTGCCATAAATTCATATGTTTGATCGTATCAAACATCTTTGAATAATTCAAAGACTTACGATGAATTTTAAAGATACAATTTTCAAAACTTCAGATCGAATATCTTTGAACCAATCAAAATATTCCATCCGTGTTTCATCAGAAACACGTAACTAAGTCACGACAGTTCATTGACTAAGTTACGAAGTAAAGAAAACTACCTTAAACAATTTACAATTCATTAAATTACATACATCCAATGTATCAGTTTTAATAAATTTTCTGGTCCAATGACAGTCATTGGTTAAATGAGATTTAATCACCTTCCCGAATACAATATTCATTAAATGGATAAGGATATGTGGTGTGATATGGTATCAGACCATCCTTTACCATATGGAATAAGTATCAAATACTCAAGTGATAAAATCTCATAAAATAATGTTCTAAGTTATTTACTTAACCAAATATGTTTCTTAATGTTTATCTATACGTTAATGACACTACTAGTCGTTTTTAAAAAATGTAACAATTGTTTACTAAGAACAAGTAACTATCAAATAGTCGCAAGTTCTGATATCAAATATTGAAACAATCATTCAACAATATTTTAAATAACTAGATGAGAAATCTGATATCCAATATCTACAGTTGTCGTATTATGAAAATCATTATTTTCTATACATAACTGTACGCATCTTCTTTCTTGAGCTTTATTATTTACTTTTCAAATTATTTACAACATTTGCAAATAATCGGAAAATAAATAGTGTTTGACACGTGACCTCTGAATGTCACTAAAGCTAAGAAACATCATTATTAGATAAACAAATACCTAATGGGGTTTTCTTAATGCCAGTGAAGAATCTCGAGACATGAACAATCTCGAGACATGAACCAATTCATGTCAATCTTTACTGCATAAGAAACTATTCTATCTAGAAAGATTATATCATTATCTATTCTAATCTAGAACCTATTCTAGAAATCTGCAACCATAATTGAAGTCAGAAAACATATATAATATGCATGCAGTGGATAAAAGTTTAATTCTATCAAACTAATAGAATAAGGAACAACATTAGTGACAATTTAAATAATATTACACACCGCATAAGTTAAGGATTTTTAACCTAGCAGTGCCTCCCATTACTTTACGTAATACCGTAATCCCTAACGGAATGAGAATTCAATAATTAAATTGAATTCCATAATGGGAAGTGGACCCCATGAATATATTTCGACTAACAGCTTTGGACCGTTCTCGCCTACGTATATTCATTAGGTAGACAACTCATTGTCAATCACACTCACTGTGACTCCAAGGTTCGGTCCTGATCGTTTCTCGTTATGACAGCTTTGGCACGTTCACAAGGAGGCGTATCAAGGTTAAACTTGTCAATGAAAAACTCAAGCTACCGATGTAGTCTTGACCGCTTTGGCACGTTCAGGATTAACACTTTCACTTGAATTTGTCTCTCATCATATAAGTTCTACCGGTGCAAATGAACTACCTTCAACTATAACTGCACAACTTTGGCACGTTCCAGCCATAGCATCATGAAAACATTTACATTTGTATTGAAAAAGCGGACGAAGAAACAAGTATTCCTAATACCAGTCACTTTCTTAAAACCTTATTTAAACGGGGATTTTCCAACAGAAGATGATTTTACTTTATTTAATCAAATTAAATAAACACATGCATGTATTAAGAAATGATTAAATTAAACATTGAATTTTAAAGGGCTACTCATATCGGGCGTCCAGGATCAGACTCGCTCCATTTTTGTTGGGGTCAAATCAGGGAGGCGCAGCAGAAGAAGCGATGTTCGGGCGAAATTGTAGTTTAAAATTTTTAAACTTACGAATAAATTATTCAATATCAAATATAAATAATTCATTCATATTTCACCTAAACATATTTATTCGATATCATATAACGACATAAATAATATAGAAACGTCGCGAAACTTTTGCGAAAATGTTTTTCCGTAAAATAACATAAAACGCGTTTCCGGCCGAACCGACCGACCAATGCTCATGGGGACTGCCCAGGTCAGCCTCAAAAATATTTGGACTGATGCCCGAACAGTGCCCAGTTCACTGTTTGGGCAACCGTTACCCGTAACGCCATTTTTCACCGTTTTCGCGTATTTTCACTCCGAAACAATTTCCGATAAACATTTTTCTTGGGCAATTAAAATAAACTAATTTATTCTAATTACTAAATAAATAAAGATTGAATTTTTATCTGAAAAATCAGATTTATCATTAATTGCTATAAGACCCCTAAACTTTGCAAATTAATTATTTTAGTCCTTAAATATGTCAATTATATATTTAATTGATTCCAAATCAATCCCAAAATAATTTTTTCAATTTTGCTACAAAACCAGAAAATTTTCCAGATTTGCGTAAACTGCCCAGTTTTTCCTTTAATTGCCGAAACAATCCAAATTTCTCATTAATTATAATTTGGCCCAATTTGTCCAAAACACATCAAGATCAAATCCAATTAATTCCAAATTTGACATACATCAAATATACATCAAATTATAACATATATATATGAAAAGCCCAAAAATTTGAGTGGGTTAAGAACTCTAATTTCACAAATTACTCAAATTGGGCAATTTACATTAAATTGAAAAAATTCAATACTTTAATCTTCAAATTACCACACCAATTAAATCTCACCATCATGAAATTAATCAAGAACAATTTTAGTCTAATTATGAATGGCTAATTAATTCTAGAATGGCAACTTTAATTTTCTAATTAATTTATTAAGCTTAATTACACTAATAAGCTTATAAATTAATTATACATGCTTAACACCTTCAAACAAGCTTCTAACAAATTTAATTACAAACTAAAAGAGTAGAGACATCATCTTAACAACACTATTTGAAGTTAAGAATAATAGAACAATTTCTATGTAGAAGAAAGTGTGAAATTACTTACAAAATTCCAAATTTTGGCTTGTTTTTGCTTTCTTTCTTCACCTTTACTCTCAACTCACTTTGTAAAATTTTGTTCAACTTGTCTAAGTATAAAAAATGAAACAAAACAATTTTGTTTAACCATTTTCCATCAATTTCGAATTTTGACACCAAATATTAAATAACAATTATTCAATTTTTGTTCAAATTCTGTTAGTCCACAATTCACTTTAATAAAGTAACATTTTATCTTTAATAAAGCAAATCAAAATGTGTTCCAATGATAACATGCCTTTTCCTAAATAAATCATTACTAAAGATATTTAATTTATTAATTAATTTAATTATTTAATAATTAAATAATAAAAATAAATATTTTAAATATATGTATTATATTTAAGTTAAATATCTCAAATACATATATTAATGATATATGTCAAATATCACAATTTGATATTTAATTAATGTGTATTTAATAATGTCAAATATTAAATACAAATACACATTAATTCGGAAATGATTGTTAGGTCCTGATTGCATGTATTTTTTGTTTAATCGTTAAACAAGTCATAAATAATCAGTATTATTCATAACAGTTGCCCTAGTGCTCTACAAGCATATTTCATTAGTGAGACTCTCTAGATTCAGGCATATCCGTCATGAAATCCAGTTTCATGTCCATAATTCACCCACCCGTAAATTATGATGATCACAGATAAACTCGCCGAATCATACAGGTCGAGGTCATTGCATAAGTATAATCCCTCCATCACAGAACTGACGGATCCTTTCTTGATACACACAGGATATCATGAGCATGAATCCACACCCAATGAACAGGCAGAGGTCTGATCTAAATAGATCGATGACGTGACTGCCATCTAAGTGTGGAGGATAACTCATATATCCACAGTGGTAACTCAAGTCAAACAATTACTATGCTACTCAACTCGAGAAGATTCCTATTGACGTTGGTGTACCATTTATTAGGAAATCTTCGGTGATTCGATAAGTGTTTATCAAATAAACACCTACACGTCTGTACAAGTCTCCTCAGACTCATGGTTCATTGGGATAAACCATCGGATCAAGTCCGATTTACGACATGTACTGGTCTCAGCGGATTTTACTAACCGACCCGTGTTAGTAAATCTTTACCAGGAACTTAATTTGAGGATATACAACTTATAGTGACACTTCCCAATGTCAATTACAAACTATGTTACAACTGTGTACTACGTTGTAAATCCTGGGGTCTTTGTCTAGTATATATACATATCACTAAACCGGATTTAGTTTCAATCTAATCAATCTAATTGAAATTAGATCGAATACGTATATAAAAGGAAAGAGGTGCTACCCTTTAATTAGTAATATTATGGAAAAATGTATTGCTCGTATTCATGAATCAGACATAAATACGATCCGGATTGGCGCTCAGAGCACCAACCCTAACAAATATACCTTATTCCTTGAATCATATTGGGCCTGAAGCTTCCTTTTAGATAGGCAACCAATGAAGAACCAATCCTTCAATAATTTTCAGATTCTTACATGATCTTGAACGTTCGTTTTGCTATCGTATTCCTAAAATCAAGTAGCCTACATAAATGCAATCCTTAATCCTTGGGTCACGATTCGTTATCGTGCTACTGAATTTCTAAGAAATCTATATAATTATCTCCCTTACTCCTCAACTTAAGGTTACTTTGATTAGTTTCATATTTAACGAATGTTAACATGAAGTCTTGTTATAGTTAGGGAAACGTAGTCCATACCGCTTCTTTTCCAACTTTTGTAAACCCTTATAATGACATAATAAATACAGAATCGGGCTTACCATTTACTGAAACTATTTCTTTCTCAATTTGTAGCCTCTGCAACATGAACCATCTAGATCATTCATTGTCA
Source organism: Zanthoxylum bungeanum (assembly GCA_019454045.1). Lineage (NCBI taxonomy): Eukaryota > Viridiplantae > Streptophyta > Magnoliopsida > Sapindales > Rutaceae > Zanthoxylum > Zanthoxylum bungeanum. Next base: position 81,735 of record SKCR01005936.1, on the reverse strand, counting down.
TGAACTATATATATAATTACTGTTTGATAGATATTGTGCCACCCTTCCTTTCTTCCGTTATCCTACCTCCATTTTTACTAATACAAATCGAAGTCATCTTTGGAGCATACCACGAGGTTCTTCACCTTTTGTTGTAATGTGGCCTCTTTAATGATCTCTCTAGTAAATAAAGTTGTATACATTCAGTTAATGGACAAAGTTTCTCTATTTTTTGAATCTATTGCGCAAATGTAACATCCCCAAATCCGGGAGATGCTACCGGAAGATAGATCGTACTATCCCCATAAGCCTCTTACTTATGATAACTGCTATTATTATCTCATATATATATATATATATAAACTCATATATGGGACCATAGCCCAACTCATCGACCATGTATGCATAATACTCTTACTACAAAGTACTCTGATTAAATATGCATTTCAAAAATGACAATAACTTCTATAATGTAATATACATATGACCATCACTGCATAACATATATGTTACAAGACACTCTCTGACTCTGACTAAACTTGACTTAATCTCTGACTTGACCTGATGGACCAACTCCCTAGTGGCTGCCATCGGTATCCATCCTCCCGAGCTCATCCTTTATGAACTTGCAAAATAAAACACTGGGAGTGGGGGGTTAGATCGTTTGAACGATCTAAATGAGTGGACGAAAACTGAAATACAGTTATAAAAATATCTGGTTCTAAAACCAAAGTTCAAGAAATAGCTTTATACAAAAACTTTTATTTTCTGTCTGAAAACTCTGGGCATTTTTCTGAAAATTTCTTCTGAACTATTTTTGTAAAACTTATCTTTTTTGAAAGTTTCTTATAAAACTGTTGTTTTTTGAAAACTTTCTTTTCTAAAAACCTTTTCGGAAAACTGTATCTGAAAACTATTTTCTAAAATCTGTATCTGTCTCTGAAAACCTGACGTATAGAGGAGTTACGTATTGCCGTCCCCCCATACGCCTAACTAGAGCCAAGAGTGCAAATCCATGACTTTGGGGCGTTACGTATCGCCGTCCCTCAAAGCATGCCACTCTTATCCCTGAAACTAGTGGTCTTGGGGCGTTACGTATCGCTGTCCCCCAAGCCACTGAACTAGATTTAGGGGTGCGAATCTATGCTACCCTCCAAGCTCTGAAACTAGGATCTAGGGGCATTTGTCATCCCTAGTCCTGAACTAAGATCTGGGGGCGTTACGTATCGTCGTCCCCCCAGTCCTCTACATGTACGCATGTGTTGTCCGTCAATTTCATATCTGAATCAAGTTACATACTGAGGTGATTTTCCCACATAGCTCGAAAATCAAAAATCTCAAGCTTTTAAAATATTATTTGTAAAAAATTTCTTAAAACATACTCTTTCACGAAATAACTGTGATAAAACTAACTAACGCCCTAAATGCGTAAAAAATAAGTCTGATATGAAAAATATGAAATGAAAATCAAATAAAAAGGAAACTATCCACTCACTGATTGGAATCTGGCTGGTGCTATACCACTTCGTCGAAGGAAATTGTAATTCCTGCAATGGTCTATAAGGGGTAACTTGGTTAGACTATAAACCATGAGACAAGTTTCAGAACTAGGCTAAACTTCTCAATTCAAGTACGTGTTATCGTCACTTGGTATATCATGCTTGTAATAAGATGTAATGTATGTATGCGAACTGATAGGAGACCCTAAGGGTGGTCTCTAACACACTAGGGTGAGACTGGGATGGTATAAGACTGATTTAGGGAAATTTTTGGTCTTCACGTCGTGATGCAGGGCCTTACGTGTTATCTTCTTCTTCTTCTTACTAGGGTGGGACTGGGATGGTCTAAGACTGATTTAGGGAAATTTTCAAGAAACCTATAGAAATTACTAGATTGCCCTAGGGTATAATTCATCCAAAATTTTGATTTGCATTTTTAGCCCATTTCTAGTCCGATGTTGGACAAATGATCAACTTTAAAGTTGTAGATCTCGATCTCAGCTTTACAGTGATATAAAATTCATAATAAGCGGAGTTCGTATGAGAAAGTTACGGCCCAAATACTATGGGATGTCTGGAGTGGGACATCATAGAATGCCGTATCGAAGTTCCAAAGAATTTACTGTTCATCATAAAGTCATTTCACGAATGTATATATACTCGGACATAATTTTATATTACATAACACTCGTCCGGTGACGTAATAGTGCTACAGTCAATAATAGTAGAGACCTCAGGTCATTACAAAAAAGCCCCAAAATTTAAGAAAGAAAAAAACCCTAGAACAATTCTAGATGTTCAAGAACCAGAATTTTTTTTCTAAGCTTAAGAATATTAAAGATTACGTCACAATCTCCTAATTTCCTTAAGTTTTCTTCTTGATTTGATAACTCTCTCAAGTTTCTCTCAAGAAATATTTTGGAAGCTTTTCTTTGAGTGAGTTTCAGCCATGGCTTGAATTATGAAAGAGAAAAACAAATTTTCACTTAAAATTCTAGGGTTGGTCGAAATAAGAGGGTATTTCGGTCATTTTGTATTTCATTTAATCAAATTAAAGAATACAAATTCAATTCGATAACCTTTATCTTAAATGAAAAAGTCAAAGATTTACACTTTAATCATTTCCAAATTTAAATATCAACTTAGATATTTATATTTAATTATTTTAATAATTAAATAATTAAATAATTACTTAAATACAAATATCGAAATATATTTATCATATTTACTTTAAATAATCCAAATACATATATTAATGATATATGTCAAATATCTCATTTGACAATTAATTAATGTGTATTTAATAAAATCATATATTAAATACAAAAACACATTAATTAGGAAATGACCGAAATACCCCTTATGCATGTATTTTTCGTTTCACCGTTAAATGATTCGAATTAACACATTTAATCCGATGAAGTATTATGACTAATCTGTATTATTCATAACGCATTGCCCAAGTACTCAACGAGTACACTTTATATTATGAGACTCTAAATTTAGGTTTATCCGTCACGGAATCAAATTTCATGTCCATAATTCACCCACTCATAAATTATGACGACCATGAATAATCTCGTTAAACTATGCAAGTCGAGGTCATTGCATATGTATAATCCCTTCGTCACAGGCTATCAATATTATACCGGGGATATAGATAGGAACGTCGGATCCCTTAGGTATAATATAGTCGACTTAAAAATTTACGATCTCTAAATAACACTCGGAACTCACTTCCAAAGTATACAACGACCATGGATTTACTAGATCACAAATACGTACTTGATACCTATGCCCAGTACACAGGACTGACAGATTCTATCTGCTAGTCACATGATATCAAAAGCATTAGTTCAAACCCAATGAGCAGACGGAGGTCTGATCTAAATAGATCAGTGACATGACTACCATCAAAGTGTGGATGATGTCTCATATATCCAGAGTGGTATCGCAAGTTGAAGGATTACTATGCTAATCGACTTGAGAAGATTCCTATTGACGTTGGTGTACCATCTATTAGGAAACCTTCGGTAAGTCGTTCAGTGTTTATCAAATAAACACCTACACATCTATACGAGTCTCCCGAGATTCATGCTTCATTGGGATAAATCATCGGACCAAGTCTCGATATACGACATATACTGGTCTCGGTGGATTTTACTATCCGACCCGTGTCAGTAAATCTTGACCAGGAACTTTATTTGAGAATATACAACTTATAATGACACTTCCCAATGTCAATTACAAACTACGTTGTAACTGCACACTACGTTGTAAATCCCGAGGTCTTTGTCTAATATATATATATATATATATATATATATATATATATATATATATATCACTAAATTAGATTTAGTTTCAATCTAATGGTTATTAGATCGAATATGTATATCGAGGTGCAACCATTAATATGTAATATTATGGAAAAAAGAATTATTTGTGTTCATGAATCTAACATAAATACGATCCGAATTGGCGCTCCGAGCACCAACCCTAACAAATATGACCAATTTGCTGCTTCTTATGATATTGGTCTTACTGAGTCTTGATTCTAGACTAGGGTATATGAAATCCTTACGTTCTCTTTGGTATCTCAAACCTATTAGGAATCTTCACAACTAGATCAGATTTCTTGCTTCTTTACTTTTCGATCTACCATCTATCGTTCGGAAAGCTTGCTATGCATACATGGATCTCGAAAGTTACTAAATCTATTCTATTGAATTCTCTGAGGAGGGAAGAAACCTTACTTGAGCCTATCTGACATTCTTATGTCTATTTCTCATTGTTATATTCTCTTTACTGCTACGAGCTCATGTATTTTCTTTACTATCAATTATATTTCTACTCAATCTATTATCTTGACTAACTCTAAGCATCTACGTCTTCCTTTAATTTCTAGTTCTACACTTCTTCTAGCTTTATCTCTTTTTTAAGTTTTAGGCATATGTTCTCGAAAACTTCACTAGTTTTGCTTATCATTTATCATGTCTGAACTTCGGGTGGCATATTCGAATGGTTATAGAAGGATTATACTATAATAAGGATTCTAGATTCAGATTATGGGAGGGATATTCAAATGATTTTTGAAAAGTTTACTAACCTTTCTATAAGACTTGAGGATGTACTCGAGGATCAAACACTGGAGAGGATGTGCCTCGCATACGAGTACCACATGAATACTACATATACAATACCCCATCACTCTACCCAATGCAGTCACTGACTCCCTATACCATGCTCTGATAGCAACTTTATAACATCTTCCTCTCGGATATGCTGCTAGTAGGCGATAAGTTACCGTATCACCCTCAGCCTCTAGCTAACTAACTGACTATTTGAACTCTACTGCTTTTCTAGTTATTTTACAGACACGAATCACATAATTACACTAAAGGGCTACTTTCCCAACTTAATTTCATTAAGCAACCTTTGTTCTTTACAACTCTGAACTTGCTATGCTAAACTATGGTAACTTCGACTCTGAAAACCTTAAGTAATGACTCCTATACAATTTATACATGAATTGTACTTTCACTTTAACAATATTGACTTTGATTGATCCATATACCTTAGACCTACCTGATGTGTGGACCCAATAACCCTAGTAACTGCCATCAGTATCCATCTTCTTGAGCTCGTCCTTTGAATAGACCTGCAAAATAGAAAACACTAGTGCCTTGGGGTGTTACGTAGTGCCGTCCCCCCACACGCCTAACTAGTGCCTTGGGGTGTTACGTCTCTTCGTCCCCTAAGTCACTAAGCTGGAGATATGATCACTAATCAATGATTTCATCCAAGCCCAGAAACGTGGATTAAGAGGCGCTATATAGCACTGTCTCGTAGTCCTGAAACTACATGTGCATATGTCTATTTTATCCGTCAATTCCATAATCCGTCAATTCTAAAAGTCTCTTAGATAGGGTTTTCCACCAAGCTATAAAAATTCATACAAGAAATCATTTTAAAATATCAAAAACAAGATAATATTTCTCAACTGGTCAAAAAAATATTTTTTTAACTCATCAAAGTATTTTGGCAACTTGGTCTCATCTCAAATTGTAACTTGTATATAAATAAATTCATATAACTTTATAAAATCAATAAACTATTATGAAAATAAAGTATAGACTCACAGATTTGGAAACTGACTGAAACTACTTCATAGTGTCAAAGAAAGTCAATGTTCCTGCCGATAATCTATAATCAATAAACTTTATTAGAATATAAGTTGTGAGATATACTTTCGATCAAAAAATAAAATATACAATGCATGAATACTTGAATTCACTGAGTTATTAACTTATAAGCATGGTCTATGAATTTTTACGGGCTAAGGTTTAGAGTTACACAAGTACGAGAGCGAAAATTTAGATTTTATTAAGTCTCTGAAAACTCACTACTTAATGTCTAAATTTACAAATTCGATGTACTTGATTGGGAATGAATCAGAGGTTGATATTTTAGTAGAATGAACCTTATTGTCTCTAATTTATGTCAGATTTTACGTATCGTAATTTGGATTTCAGAAACTCAGGTTATAATCCAAAGTTCATGGGCTGTTAAAGCTGAAAAATTGGGTGCAGTGGCAGCAGGTCATCCAACTTCAAAAATTCGGTTCTGCCTCATCTTAAGTCTAAAAATAATGATTTTTGGATATGTTACTCCACTATGTGTCTATGTTACCTAAAATTTTACAATTCATCAATCAAATATATATTACGCAAGTTATAAGTGACCAAACACAAACTGTCCGGAATGGGACAAAAACTGACTTCACTATCTAACTCTCTTATCTCGCCATTTTATGTAATACATTTAATCCCCTCAACAAATTTTTAACAATTATAAACACTTTTTATAGCATATGAAACATGTTTAATTTATTAATTTAACCCGAGCTTGACATTACTTCGAACACTTGGTGTGCGACATACTTAAATTCCACCATTCTTATAATCCTAGTTAACCATACCCTCATTTTACATCACCATTGCACAACAACATGGTTCAAGACTTCATATTACATTCAAAACAACCATCCATTTCTTCCTAGCTTGGCCGAATCTCACCGTTTCTCCCATTCCAAAATTCTATAACATAACATTTTACAAGCTAAAACATCATCCAAACACATGAACTATCACTATTTTATCATCAAGAACACAAAACAACCCCCATTCAAAAATTGGAAAATTCGGCCAGTCCCTAAATGTAGGGAAATTTGGGAATTTCAAAATATAATGCTTAATCCATGAGTATAAGGTCATAAAATGCACGAAAATGCTTACTAACTACAATATCATGAGCAAAATATAAAAAAAATGGAAACTTAGGGTTCATGAGGGGAAAATTTGGGGGCTTGAAAATGTTGGCAAAATCTAGAAAAATGAAAGAGGAATAGATAAGTAGAGCTTACATGCATAGAAATGGACTTGAAAATTAACTCATTTCTCTTTAGAATGGTGTGATATGAGAAGAAAAATAGAGTTTCTTGGTTTGCTTACTCACATTATTTTCTTTGTTAAAATAAGAGGATGATGAATAGTGTGTTATTTATAAGAGAAGACTGGATTTTATTGATAAAATAATACTAAAAATTAGAAAAATGTGGAGATTTCTAGAGTAGTCCACGTGTAACTCAACGTACCATTGGAATTTATAAGACTCTTATATTAATTAAATAGTTTAAATAATTTTTTTTTCTCTTGTTTGCATTTTGATTTTTAACTTATTAGTGGACTTTAAAATCTTAAGAGTTAAAATTGAAATAGGTCACTAAAATATACTTAGTTTAATTAGTTTAATTAAGGGAAATATTAGTTTTCACTAATAAGGATTAGTGACTAAAATTTAAGAGTTAAAATTGGATATATCACTAATTTTGAACTAGTGTGAATTGAGTTATGTTTTAGTCGCACATGAACTTGTAGACACTAATGGATTAAAATATTAGATATTTTAAGTGGAAATGCTTATTTTTAAAATAATACATTATTATCGTATAACTCTCTCCCACCCGTCAAGTCGAAGCCCTCGGAGAGTACTATAAGTTGGCGACGATGGTTCTTCCACTCCCTACATGATTGCACGCTAAACGAGAAAGAAAGCAACGATGAACAGTGACCCATGAATGAATAGTAGCTCCGATCAAAATTTCGTCGATTCCAGTACGTTCGTAGGATCATTTGGAGTCCATATATGCCCTTGAAATCTCAGTAAGACCTTCCGGTAAAAACTCACTAATTTCAAGTTTGTCGTTAAATGTTCAGATTTTTTCAATAGCTTCGTAGAGTAGCGTAATGATATAAATTGAATTATTTGAGCATGATTATATTGAATATTTGGTAGAATTCCGGTGAAAACAAAACGAATTGGATCGATCCAATAGATTATGCTAGTTTCCGATAAAAGTGAGCTTTGCGTGTATTGATGTGTTTTTTTTATTGTAATGATAGATATGAGATATATAAATCCGGGTAGGTTCAGAGAGTTCAGGAACTATCCGTAGCGTTTACGGAAACTTTTTTGGAAGATTTTCCAAAAACACATAAACCGATGATTTAAGTTAACTAATGCCTTGGATTAGTTTATAATGATGTTTTAAGATTATTGAAACTGAATTCATTGAGATCGTACTTAATCTGACTGTCCTAGGAAGATTCGAAATTTTATCTTAGTTAAGTCGAGAATTCTGTAAAGTCATGATTCTGACGGCGTTTTGTGATTTATTTTGACAGATTTGACTAGAATCGGAAGTGCACGTGAAGCCAGGTAAGTAACCCATGCGATGAGTACTTGAATTGTTATTTGTATTTAAATGTATATAGTGGTAGTACAAGAACTTAAGTGAATCGACCATCGCAGGTATGGATTTTTGTTATTGCTATGATATGAAGTGAAATATTTGATGAGATCAATGTTTATATGCATATGTTATGTATGTAAGTGTATGAACCTATAATGGTATATATATATGTACAAGCATATGTATAAGTATATGTACACGATTTTTATATGTATGAGATGATAAGATATGTATGGTTTGAGTATAAAAGATCGGTAAAAGGAACAAGTTATGATTTCTGAACTTGTATTAGCATATGAATGTTTACATTATTTGAATAAATTTATTATTGACTCATACATGCGAATTATCTGTTTAGAGGTTGGATTGGTTAATTGCGATAGGAAATGAGTACAAGTTAAGTCTTTCTCGAATGAATATGTTTAATTGATATGTAGGAACCACTTTCCTAGCACAGCAGAAACATGTTAGGCACCCGGGATCGGACTAGAAAAATTTTCTGCCCTTCTCGCCTCTTGGCCGAAAGTTACTAACACCAAGGCTGAAGTTTTTCTTCTGTTTTGGAAAAAATATCAGCCTCGGAAAAGCCCCGAAATCCCCTGAACAGTCCCCGAATAGCGGCATAAAAATTGGACTGTTTTGGACCCGATTCGAGCCCAGTTCACTGCCCAAAGAGCCCCTTATTTGCTAGAATCATTGCTGTGTTTCAGATCTGATTTTCACTCAAAAACAGCCCCAACATAGCCCCAAAACCACCCTATGTATTCCCCAAAAATTCTGGATTAAAAAATAAAACAAACCGAGCCTCGTTTCACCAATAGTGTGCGCGGTAGTGAGCAAAAACTATGCTCACTGCCATGGGTCTAAAGAAAAGGAAGGAGAAGGATTTTGGTTCAACACCAAAATTACTTTCGAGCTATATCTCGTCACCAACAGATACTAGTGTGGACTAGACTCACAATATCAATCCCTAAACCTTTTAGAGATTACAAGTCACACAAGTAATTATTTCTTTTGATTTTTCTTTGTCCTTCCTCTTGTTTTCTCAACACTTGAGAGAGTTTTAAGAACAAGAAAGGTGGCTAGGGTTGCAAAATGAATTAGGTTAGACAAAAGAAAATCATATTTTACTTTTTATACTTAGGGTTATTATTTCCAAAACAAATGAAAACCCTTTCCCTTTACCCCTTGAAAAATTCGGCCAACACATGTGAAAATCAAAAGATTTTGTAACAACAATATTTACTTTCCATAATTAAAAAGGTGTTACAAAATAAAAATTTAACACCTTTTAAAAGGTGTAACTTCCAAAATTATTTCAAGGGTTTCCAAAACCCAAATTTAAAATTTATAAATTTAACATTTACTTAATTATATCATATATAATTCAATGACATGTATTTAATAATTATCATTTAATTATTAAAACCATATATTAAATTTTAACATATTGATCGGGTGAAATTACTCACGTTACGCAAGTGCACGTATCGTTCAAGTAGTATAAAATGTTTCGATCCCACGAGGACTTAATAATACCTATGTTATTAATTTATGAAGCTAAATTTCTAAACGTATAATTGATTTGATTCTTGGTTGGATGGTGATTTTTAACAAAAGACAAGTAATTAAAACAATGTGAAAGTAAATTCTAAAAATTAATCAATATTATGAACTATCTAGGGTTGTGAATCCTTCCAATATTCTTCTAAAGATGAAGCGATTATCTTATGTTTGTGTAATATGTCAGTTTATTAACCTGGAACACGAAGATATTCAAAAGCCTTTGTCGATGGTCAGATGAAAACACTCAAAGTAACCCAATTAACTATATGTCTATGTTAATTAAGAAACTCTGAATTCATTAAGATTAAGTTCCAATTATGGCTACCCACGCCCGACCGGTATATGTCTATCCTGAAAGGAAATCTCTAAGGTGAATGTGAGATCGTGAGCTATTGAGTCTACGGCTGAAACCTAAAATCTCTTCATTAAGTTCATTTTAAGTTTACCAAATCAATCTTATTAGTGGGAAATTAATAAAAAGCATTAAGAACTAGACTCAATAAATAAACTAATACATTACAGAAGACATAAGAAAAGTCAACTTATTAAATCATTGATATTGGAATTCATCACAACCTTAGATATTGTATTTATTTACGACACATATCTATGACTACTAAAGACATAAATAAATAAAACATCATGCAACTAATTGAAAACTAAAATGGTAAAAATTACAACAATGAAATACAATATTGGGGTTTGGGGATCCACTTTTATTATTTCAATTCTAGAAATCTCCCTTATTATAATATATAAATTTGCATTATATTACCAACCGATCATATAGGCGGTATTCTAATTCAGTCATATTTTAATTAATTCCAACCGACCATAAAGACGGTATCCAATTAAGTCAGGTTAAAATTTATTTAATTAAGTTCAACCGACCATAAATGCGGTATCCATTTAAGTCAGATAATTTATTTATTATAAAATAAGGGAGATTAATCTAAACTATAAAAAAAAATTCACCTTCCCCCCAGCAGAAAGAAGTTACCTACTCATGCTTTTAAGTAAAACAAAAAAAGGTTTATTACTTAAAATAAAAATTAAATATGAGAAAACGGAAATTAGACAAACAAGATATTATCTTTTTAATATTCTAAGGAAATTCCCTAGAAGAAAGTATGAATTTTCCTTCTTAATTAGGCATCTATTTATAGGCTTACAAAATAGTGTGCGTCGTGACGCGCCAAGTCTTCTGCATCGCGACGCGTGCTACAATGAATGGCGGCTGAATTATTGTGTCGGCGTCGCGATGCGTTGAGGGTTAGGCGACGCGTTGAGGGTTGGGCGTCGCGACACGTGCTATAGTGCTGACATCATGATGATGCGTATCGACAGATGAATTATTGGCCGGCGTCGCGACACGTTGATGCTTGGGCGTCGCGACACGTGAACAGTAAATTTCCTTTTTTGCCCATTTTCATCCATTTTTCACTGTTTTAGCCCCGATTTGATTCCAGTAAGTCCTGATATTTTATTTATCTACAAAATAAACACAAACAAATCAAAATATTCATAAAACTCGAAAAACTATACAAAATATTAAGTAAACGGGACGGTAAATATCGATAAATTTTCTACTTATCACACCCCAAACCTAACATTTTGCTAGTCTTGGAGCAAAACAAACAAAATAAAAAATGCAATAAACAATTTTAAAATGAAATTAAACTAAGCCACTTTCATAGGGATCACGATTGCATTTAGCCTATGCAACAAGCATTTAAACCTCTAGGTGTCCCTAGTGGGCGAGTTGTAGTCTCGTGAGGATTTACAGCGACGATACCCACAAAAGTCAATCAAATGTCTAATTAAACACAAAAATAAAGTAAAAAAATAAACAAGTTAGTGACTAAACAAGTGAAATTCTTATTCAAGTTAATAATTGTTTTCTTTCTTTCTAAATTACCAAATAAGTAAATTCTTCGATAATTTTTACCATTTTCCATATACACAACCAACAAGGTATTAATCAATCCATTGTGCCATCAATATTCATAAGCGTAGTTGAAAAGAGAGTAATATTTTTGTCCTAAAGTTATATCAGAATTCATACCTTTTTGGCTACAGATTTTTATGTAATTTTTTTTTATATATATAACATCTTCAATCCTTGTAGCGAGTTGTGGGCCAGTGACTCCCAAACCAGTTGGCTTTAGGGCAATAGGTGTTAAGACACCCCTACGAACTTAATTACTCAATTTCAGATGTTAAAAGTTCTACTGTTTGACGCGAATAATCACTACTTACTGAGGCAAGACGTCCAATTACTAATTATAAACTTTATTATTATTAACCTGGGCTTTTATTGTTTGACGCCAACAATCACTGCTTTCTGAGGCAAGACATCCGGTTACTAAGAAAAAGCATGGTTAATTATTGATATACACATTTTTTATTCCATCACTTTTAGGTACTATTTCCAATAAATTAGAGCACTGAATATTACAAACTTTCACTTATAACCCATGTTTGTATGTTACCATGTATGTGTTAGGGTTTGTGCTCTGAGTGACAATCCAGATCGTATTTATGTCTGATTTATGAATACGAACAATGCCTTTTTCCATTATATTACTTATTTAATAGTAGCACCTCTTGTCTTTTATATACATATTCGATCTAATTACGATTAGATTGAAACTAAATATGATTTAATGATACATGTATATTAGACAAATACCCTAGGATTTACAATGTAGTGCGCAATAACAACGTAGTTTGTAATTGACATTGGGAAGCGTCACTATAAGTTGTATATCCTTAAATAAAGTTCCTGGTCAAGATTTACTAACACGGGTCGGTTAGTAAAATCCGCTGAGACTAGTACATGTCGTACATCGTGACTTGGTCTGATGGTTTATCCCAATGAACCATGAGTCTCGGGAGACTCATATAGACATGTAGGTGTTTATTTGATGAACACTGAACAACTTTCTGAAGATTTCCTAATAGATGGTACACCAACGTCAATATAAATCTTCTCGAGTTGAGTGAGCATAGTGGTCATTCGACTTGAGATACCATAATGGATATATGAGTTATCCTCTACACTTTGATGGGAGTCACGTCACCGATCTATTTAGATCAGACCTCCGCCTGTTCGTTGGGTATGGACTGATGCTCATGATATCCAGTACGTATCAAGATAGAATCAGTCAGTCCTGTGTACAGGGCATAAGTATCCTACACGTGTTTACGATATAGTAAATCTATGGCCGTAGTATAACTTCAGAAGCAAGTTCCGAGTGTTATTTAGAGATCGTAAATTTGAAAGTCGAGTATATTATACCATAAGGATTTGACGTTCTTATCTATATCCTAGGTATAATATGGATAGCCTGTGATGAATGGATTATACGTATGAAATGACCTCGACTTGCATAGTTTAGTGAGATTATATGTGGTCATCATAATTCATGCATGGGTGAATTATGGACACGAAATTGGATTTCGTGACGGATAAACCTAAACTTAGAGAGTCCCACAATATGAAGTGTACTCGTTGAACACTTGGGCATCGCGTTATGAATAATACATATTATTCATAATACTTCATTGGATTAAATGAGTTAGATCGAATCGTTTAAATGGTTAAACAAAAACACATGCTTTATGGGATTTTGGTCAATTAATAATTAATGTACATTTGTATTTAATACAAAATTTGATTTGATGCATATTAATTAATTGTCAAATGAGAATTTGACACATGCCATTAATATATGTATTTGTTATTTAATGTGAATAAAAATACATATATAATAATAATCATATTAATTAATTATTTAGATATTTAAATGTTAAATATTTGAATAATTAAATAATATCTATATTACATAAATATTATGCAATATGTTTGATTGTTATTGGCTACAAGTGGCATGATTTTATTAAGCTTTAAGTGTATAAATTTGATCTGTCAAATTAAAGCTTATTATTAATAAATTAGATTAATCAAGACAAATTACCAAAATACCCTCATCAAAGTCGGTCATGATATGTTTTAAAAGTTAAAAATTTTATTTTCCCTTCAAATGGAAGCCATGGCCTTCAAAAGCTCTCAAAATTTTGCTTGATGATTCAAGAAGGAAAGGAAGAAAATCAATAAAAAGCTTTAGGAAATTAAGAGATTAAAGGTAATCCTCAATATCCCTAAGCTTGGAAAGCATGTTTCTTGTTCTTGAGCATCTAGAGACATTCTAGGGTTTCTTATTTTCTATAAATTTGGGTGTTTTTAATTTGGAAGATGGAATGGAAGGCTTGGTGCATGTGTGAAGTAGTATTGAATGATATTATTGTAATATTTGTTCAATTTGATCATATGATGATATGTTGCCATTCTAGAGTGTTATGACCACTCTTGTAATGCCTAGAATCTTTCTTGGGTGCTTCATTGGTGGTGGCTTGGATTGGTGTTATGATTAATGTTAAGAAAATTAGATTAAAGCACGAAATATTGATAATTTTTCCTTCTGGATCAGATCTGAAAAAAAACTACACTATGTCATATAAATGTATTGGATGTGTTTTGGGTATTGGAACAATTGCCGGAAAACTGTTTCAGAGTTGAAATATGCGAAAACGGCGAATAATGGCGTTACCGGGTGACTTTTAAGCCAACCGGGTGACGGCCGCCCAAACAGTGAATTTATCACTGTTCGGGCAGCCCATGAACTGCCCAAGTACTATTGGGGCTGACTTGGGCAGCCCCCATGTGCATTGGGTAGTCGGTTTGGTCAAAAACGTGTTTTATGCCATTTTGCGGAAAAACTTTTCGTGAAAGTTTCGCGATGTTTCTTAAATATTTATTTCGTTATTTGATATCAAATAAATATGTTTAGGTGAAATATCAATAAATTATTCATATTGGATATTGAATAATTTATTCGGTAATTTAAAAAGTTTTAAAATTTGATTTCACCCGAACTGCGAGCTTCTGCTGCGCCCACGCCAAAACCCCAACTAAAATGGTATCAGAGCAGGTCTGATCCTTCATCAATTACATTAGCCATGCTTGATATATCATTTATAATCCACTTTTGATGTTTTCACATGCATGTAATTTAGATATTTTTTGACTTTTCGGTTCTACGCTAACGGGAAACGTAACAGAAATTTAATGGTTAAGTTTTGTTATGTTTTCTAAGGTAGAATTGAATTGTTTAGAAATTGATCTAGATTATATTCTACATTTGATGTAGAGCAAATCTTTCTTGAGGAATATCCCCGCTTAAATAAGGCAGTAAAATGACATGTATTGGATGCATGTTTCTTGGTCCGTCTTG
This sequence comes from Zanthoxylum bungeanum, assembly GCA_019454045.1. Lineage (NCBI taxonomy): Eukaryota > Viridiplantae > Streptophyta > Magnoliopsida > Sapindales > Rutaceae > Zanthoxylum > Zanthoxylum bungeanum. The sequence continues at coordinate 66,580 of SKCR01005936.1, read as the reverse complement.
TCAATACGATTTATGGTTATCTTTCTATGGCTGTGTATGAGAAAGTGCCAAATCAGTGAGGGTGCAGTTTATAGAATTTTATCCATGCCGGATGTGTATTTAATACTAGACAAATTCAAGTGAAAGTGGAAATCCTGAACGTGCCAAAGCTGTCAAGACTACATCGGTAGCTTGAGTTTTTCATTGGCAAGTGAAGCCTTGATATGCCTCATTGTGAACGTGATAAAGCTATCATAAAGAGAAATGATCAGGACCAAAATCATGAGTCACAGTGAGTGTGATTGACAATGAGTTGTCTACCTAATGAATAGACGTAAGCGAGATCATGCCAAAGTTGTGAGTCGAAAAATATGCATGGGTCCACCTCTCACTATGGAATTCGATTTAATTATTGAATTCCTGTTTTCTATTGGGGATTACGATATTATGTAAAGTAGTGGGAGACACTGTTGGGTTAAAAATCCATAACTAAAGTAGTGTGTAATATTATGGAAATTGTCGCTTCTGTGTTTTCCTTATTCTGTATTGTTAATAGAATTAAACTTCTAATCCAATGCATGCATACTATTTGAATATGTTTTCTGACTTCACTTATGGTTGCGTATTTCTAGAATAGGTTCTAGAATGTAAGTAGTCTTGGATATTGTTAGATTAGTCAAAACCATCGGGAATTATTGTTCCATTTTTCTTGAAAATCAAGATGGTTAGTGACTTAATTACTATGTCACGATAAGTAATCTAAATAGATATCTGTTTTAGGATATAATTGTCTAGAGAGAATAGTTTCTTGTGCAGTAAGAATTGACATGAATTAGTTCATGTCTCGAGATTCTTGACTGAAATTAAGAAAACTCCATTAGGTATTTGTTTATCTTATAATGACATTTCTTGGCTTTAGTGACTTTTAGAAGTCACGTGTTTGACACAGTTTGCTAATCAATCATTTGCAATTTTTGTGAATAATTGAAGGCAAATTATAAAGCTAAAGAAATGAGATGTGTATAGTTGTGTATAGATAATATCGATTCTCATAATACGACAACTGTAGGTATTGGATACCAGATATCCTATTTAGTTATTTAAAATAATGTTTAATGATTGTTTTGATATTTGATATCAGATTTTGTGACTATTGGATAGTTAATTGTTCTTTATATACAATTGTTATATATTTTAATATGACTAGTGGTGTCATTTATGAAGAGATAAACATTAAGAAAAATGTTTGGTTAACTAAATAACTTAGAACAATGTTTTAAGAGATTTTATCAGATAAACATTAAATGCTTATTCCGTATGGTAAAGGATGGTCTGATACAAGATCACACCATATATCCTTATCCATTTAATGAATATTGTATTCAGGATGTGATTAAATCTCATTTAACCAATGATCGTCATTGGACCAAAGATTTATTAAACTAATACTTTGGAAGTATGTAGTTTAATGAATTATAAATTACCATGGATAGTTTTCTTTACTTTGTAAATTAGTTAATGAATTTTCATGACTTAGTTACGTATTTCTAAAATAATACACATTGGTCGTCTTGAATAGTTTGAGAACTTTCAATATGTTTCTGATGAAACGCGGATAGAATATTTGAATGGTTCAAAGATATTCTATTTGAATTGTTGAAAACTATAATTTTAAAATTCACCGTAAGTCTTTGAATTGATCAAGGATGTTTGATATGATCAAACATATGAATTTATGGCAATTAGTTCTAAAATTTTTTAATTGAATGTGATTCTTACTCAATAATATTCTTCTATGATTCCATCGTGATGGAATTGATCAGTGGGAGAAATCGAATCTTATGTGATCTGATTCGTTTGATATTGAGTGTTACCGAATTAGGGAGACTCGTATAGACGTGTAGGTGTTTATAGTGGATAAACACTGAGCGACTCACCGAAGATTCTTAATGGATGGTACACCAACGCCAATAAGAATCTTCACGGGTTGAGTAGCATAGTGGTCATTCGACGTGAGATACCACTGTGGATGTATGAGACATCTTCCACACTTAGATGGCAGTCACGTCACCGATCTATTTAGATCAGACCTCCGCCTGTTCGTTGGGTGTCGACCGATCCTCAGGATATCATGTATGTATCAAGAAAGTATCCGCCAGTTCTGTGTATAGAGCATATGTAGTCCATAAATGATTAGCAATCTATTAAATATGTAGCCACAGTATACTTCGGAAGTAAGTTTCAAATTTTATTTAGAGATTGCTAATAGATACGTCAACATGATTATACCTATAGAGATTTGACGTTTATATCTATATCTCTGGGATAATCTGGATACTTGTGATGGAGGGATTATACGTATGCAATTACCTCGACATGTATGATTCAGCTAGTTTATCTGTGGTCATCATAATTTACGGGTGGGTAAATTATGGACACGAAATTAGATTTTTTGACAGATATACCTGATTCTAGAGAATCTCACTAATGAAATATACTCGTAGAGCACTATGGCAACATTTATAAATAATACTGATGATTTATAAGTCTTTTAAACGTTAAACGAAAAATACATGTATTGGGACCTAATAGTCATTTTCTAATTTTTGTGTATTTGCATTTAATGTTAGATTTTATGAAATAAACATTAATTAATTGTCAAATTGAGATATTTGACTAATATCATAAATATATATGTATTTGATATTTAATGTAAATATAATACATATATTTAATATATTTGTACTTAAATAATTATTTAATTATTCAATTATTTAATTATTTAATTGTTAAATAATTAAATAAATTAAAAATATAAATATCCTAAGTTTGTGATATTTTTGGAATTTCTTTAGTTGCCATTGTTGACTTGTTTGGAATCATTAAAGTGTAATGATGAAAAAGCAAATGCAAGTTGATTAAAGCTTTAAATGAAACAAAGTAAAAATATCTAGATATTTTTATTTATTTTGCATACCATTCGGCCAAGGGCTATTTGGGGCAAGTATAAATTATTTTGTTTCAATTTTAGGGTTTAACAAATTCATTTGACATAAAACAAACATAAAAGTAGTTGAGAGAAAAGCTTGAAGGCTAAAGGAAAATGGCTTGGAAAATCATGGTTTTGTAAGTTTTTCTTAAAAGTCTTTGTAGGCATTGCATTTTTGCATATCAGCCCGATGATGAGTCTCGTATGGAGACAACTACTTCTTTAGTCATGAAAGCCGCGGGAAACGAACGTTGGAAAGGTAAAGTTGGAAAATAGAATTTTTGTTGGATTTTATCTGAGTTGTTTAGCTTCGGCTGCTTGTTGGACTTCCGTTTCAAAGCTTACCTAAGGCCCAAAACCCAAACCAAACCCAAATAACCAAGTCAAACCAAGCCCATGCCCAAGGAGGGGGATTCACGCTCATAGTGCCTTTATTTAGGTATATGCACATTTATCACATGTTTAAATCAAATAAAATCCTTACCTAAATAAAAGAAATCAAATCAAATCCCTACCAAATCAAATCCAATCACAAATCCAAATTAGGAGATCTATTCCTTATTAGAAACCAATTAGGAGATTCTCTCCTACTCAAATTAGGAAAGTCTTCTCTCTTTGCCTACAAAAAGAGGCATTCACTCCCATTCACAACCCTAGCACATATCCTTCTCTCAAGCACGTCCAAGCACTTGGTAAAGCCTCCTTTGCACGCCTAAAACCCTTCCAATAGCCTTCATTGCCGCAACACCAAGCCAACAAGCCCTCCAATTGCCGCATCTTCTCTTCTTCACCAACACCACTCACGCCCAAGCCCTTTTCACAGCCCTCCATTGCCGAGTTCCAGCCACCATTCACAGCCCTAAAACACACCAAAATAAGCCTCAAATACAGCCCCAAAGTCGCACAAAAGACCCCCATTCACAGCTCCAATTCAGCGCCCAAAATAGTCCCGAAACACCCCTCACTGCACCTTAAACTGCACAGTTTCGTTCCCTGTTCTGGTAAGTTTTTGTTGTGTCTTTAACCCATAAAACAGTCCTAAAATCACCTAAACACCATCCCAAAAACCTCCATAAAGTTTAACTAAAAAATCCCCACAAACGCACCTCCCTAAGCCTTCAAAATCACCCAAAACAGTCCGCTAAACCATCAAGACAGTGACCTGAAACGTAGCAGCGAAGTAGCAGCGAAACAGACTTGAAACAGCAGCCCGAACAGAAAAACAGCGAGGAAAGACGTTGAGTTGGTGAACTAAAAGAGTAGCGGATCATTCACCCTTCCAACGGACGTGTAACGCCCTTTCTTAGACGACAAAAGAGGTTAGACCTGAGGGCACCTTTCTACTTATCTTCTTTATTGTTGTTTTATTTATTTTGATATATAATTGCATGAGAGTCGTTTGAAGCATGATGTGATTTTTGATGAGCGGGATCTGTGTTCTCTTTTGTGGTATATCGGATGGAAACCCGGACGTAAATTCCATAGCCGACTCCGAATGGACGGTAGTATGGTCTGCACTCGGGATACAATGCCACGTACCACTTAAGATGCACGCATCTCGTCTCATCCTAATTTGTATTTGAGCATGTTATAGTCTTTAGGTTATATGTTTATTATTTAAAACATGGTTTAATTTAGTTTGTTATTCATTTGTTAAAGCATGTTTAGGTTGTTCATTATGCATGTTCTTAGTTTATGATGCGTTTGGGTAATGATTTATACATGTTGATTTAATGGTTCAATATGCTTGTTGTGTTACATTGCGTGGAATTATTTGGATGAAAGCATGTTAGATCTAAGTACTATTGAGCATGATTATTGAGTAGACTTGGTTAGTTCATTGCACAAATTATATCATCACAAGTGACATGAGTAAGGGACCATTCCGAACCCAACGGTTTGAGGTCTTCCCTTGCGAGGGGTGAGTGCGGCCTTAAATCTTTGTCCCGGTTCACACCGGGTGGCGACTCCATGTTATTTCGTACTTCCCAACTAGGTCGCGAGCCTGGAACAGCGTCGCCCAGGTTCTGTTGTCCTACAGTCTGGCGACTCCACTGGGGATCTAGAGAATTGGCCTCGAAATCATGTCTTGTGATGTGTATGATTTGTGCTTTAGTTGACCGTTTCTGTAGTGGGTTGAGGGGGTTTAATCAAAGGCATTATTAAAGCTAGGTGATGATTTTGTGTTTTCCTTCATTCACTACCCTTCGGGGAAAAGCTGTGAAAGCACCTAGATAATCGTTATCCGTAGCTCGTTGTGACATACTAGTTTGGAGGACTCGTTGTTTATTCCTGACACCAAGCGATAAGAGCTTAAAAGGCTTGGGTACTTAAGAGAGCCTCGCTCCACCTTCCCTCTGGGGAATCTACAATGGGAAATCCATTCGACAGTTAGTCACACACCGTAACTCGTTGGCACGTACCGTAAGGTATAAAAAAGGTGCACTCACTTGGTCGCTTGAACCCTTGAGTGGGGAGTCCTAGTTGTGGGTATTCCTTCGTCAAACGAGAGCCTTTGTCCACACTCCTGTAAACCTACATGTGAACCATAGTTGTATGACCTATTGGGGCCACCCTTTATGCTTTTGATAACCCCATGCATATTATGTCTCATACATCCCATGCATCTCATGCATACATGCATCATGTTAAACCTCGTGTCTTAAAAGCCATCATAGATATCCGTTGGGTTAGAAAAAAAGAAAGACTTGTCAAATTAGAGTTTAGCAAACATTGACATCGGGAAAAAGGAAATCGAGAAACAGAGAACTTTACTGCAAGGATAGAAAGACCATGGGGGCCTTCAAAAAGAAAAAAAAAGAAAAAAAAAGAAAAAAAAAGGAGAAAAAAAGAAAAAAAAAAAAAAAAGAAAAGAAAAAAAAAATTGTTGTTTGTTTTTAGTCTTTGATAGTTAGACATAAGTCCGATGATGAAATTGATTGCTTTAAGGAGAAACCTTAGAAACGATAAACTCTTGATGTACTTTTATCTGATACTTTGAGTGATTGATCTATGATAGACTCGTAAGCACTTCACTATAGGTTCTTAGCGGTGAAAACCTGAGTAGTTGGCAAGGTGACTAGTTGAAGAAATTGTAGGTCGGTGAATGACCGTTTGCTTAGATGTCTATCTTGATTTGCTTATGTTATGATATATGGTATGGTTGAAAATGAAAGAAAAGTCTCTAAAGAAAAGAATTAAACCACATATAACCAATAAGCGTGAAGCTACCCATGGGCGAGTATTAGGACCACCATGAGGAGAAATGCTACCTTAAAGGGTAGGTGTGTTGAAAAAAAAAAGAAGTTCAAAATGAAAAGAAAAAAGAAAGAGAAATAAGAGAAAGAAAACCATACCACATTGAGCACAAAAAAAGCAACTGCAGGCATAATTGAGATATCTAGGTTGGTTTGACCCACCGACCACAATTTTTGAAACAAAATCATTGAGTTGGCTTACCTGGAGATGAATCTGCAAAGGAACCTTTGCACACACACACCTTGAGTCTGGCTTAGATCATTTATTCAAAGACTTGGATTTGAGTTGCATTGAATGTTTTGAAGGTTCGCTGGTTTCAATACTGGGCATTCTTTGAGGACGATACTTTGTGTAGCTATTGGGACTATTTCGTAGCATGTAATATAGTATGATGATATGGAAGGCCCCACCATGTGGTTCATCTTGACCAAGTACAAACAGCGGAGAGAAGAAAGCTAAACCAAGACTGGGGGACTAGTCTACTACATCGTGAATCAGGGACATAACAAGATATTGAGTCATGAGACTAGAGAGAAGGCCGAGCAATCACCTGGAGAACTGGCGGAAAACCTAACCCAGCGGGATAGGAAAATCATTCATGCATGCATGCATACACGTAACATATTTTGCATTCTTTTTTGTGTTTGTTTTGTTTTTCACAGGTTTCAAAGAAGAAAAAGAGAAAGCGGGAAAGACAAGCCAACCAGAATCAGCAACATATGAGTAGTAGTTTTAGGGATGAGTCCCAGGGCTGAGGCCCATATCAATATCAGCATGGGGGCGAGGCCCACATCAGTATCCGTTTGGGGCGAGGTCCATATCAGTATCAGCATAGGGCGAGGCCCACATTAGAGTCAGCATGAGGGCAAGGCCCATATCAATATTCGTTTGGGGATGAGTCCTGGGGTTGAGGCCCACATCAATATCTGTTTGGGGCGAGGCCCACATCAGTTTGGGGCGAGGCCCACGTCAGTATCAGTTTTGGGACAAGGCCCACATCAGTTTCAGTTTTGGGGCGAAGCCCACATCAGTATCAACTCAAGGCTGAGGCCCATATCATCAGAATTTTGGAATGAATCCAGGGAATGAATCCCAGGGCTGAGGCCCACATCGTCAGATTTTGGAATGAATCCCAGGGCTGAGGCCTACATCGTCAGATTTTGGAATGAATCCCAGGGCTGAGGCCCACATCGTGAGAATTTGGAATGGATCCAGGGAATGAATCCCAGGGCTGAGGACCACCTTATCAGAATTTGGAATGAATCCAGGGAATGAATCCCAGGGCCGAGGCCCACGTCTTCAGAATTTGGAATGAATCCCAGGGCCGAGGCCCAGGTCTTCAGAATTTGGAATGAATCCCAGGGCTGAGGCCCATGTCGTCAGAATTTGGAATGAATCCCAGGGCCGAGGCCTACATCAGCATCAGTTTAGGGCGAGGCCCACATCAGCATCAGTTTGGGGCGAGGCCCGTATTAGCATCAGTATCAGTTTGGCCGGGTATGGCACTCTGGGGGCGAGGCCCACATCTTTATCAGTATGAGTCTTGCCGGGTATGGCATTCTGGGGGCGAGGCCCACATTACATCAGTATCAGCATTGCCGGGTATGGCATTCTGGGGGCGAGGCCCACATTACATCAGATCAGTCCTGCCAGATATAACATTCTGGGGGGCGAGGCCCACATAGCATCAGATCAGTTTCTGCCGGGTATGGCATTCTGGGGGGAAGGCCAACATAGCATCAGATCAGTTTCTGCCGGGTATGGCATTATGGGGGCGAGGCCCACATCACATCAGATCAGTTCTGCCGGGAATAGCACTCCGAGAATGGAGATATAGTCCGGGAATGGATAGCTCAAGAATGAGCACGCCGAGAATGGCACGCCGGGAATGGCACTCCGAGAATAGAGATATAGTCCGGGAATGGACACGCCGAGAATGGCACGCCGGGTATGGCACTCTGGGTATGGAGACGTCACCGTGACACCATAGGTACGGGGTCAGCATTCAGACATTTGTGACTCTCTAGGTATGGAGGCGTCACTACGACACCCTAGGTACGGGGTTAGCACTCAGACATTTGTGGCTCTCTAGGTATGGAGACGTCACTGCGACACCCTAGGTACGGGGTTAGCACTCAGACATTTGTGGCTCTCTAGGTACGGAGACGTCACTGCGACACCCTAGGTACGGGGTTAGCATTCAGACCACAGCGACGCCCTAAGTACGGGGTTATCACGCCAGGTACGGCATGTGGACTATTCAGACATTTGTGGCTCTCTAGGTACGGAGACGTCACCGCGACACCCTAGGTACGGGGTTAGCATTCAGACCACAGCGACGCCCTAGGTATGGGGTTAGCACGCCAGGTACGACATGTGGACTATTCAGACATTTGTGGCTCTCTAGGTACTGAGATGTCACTGCGAGACCCTAGGTACGGGGTTAGCATTCAGACATTTGTGGCACTCTAGGTACGGAGTCGTCACCGCGACACCCTAGGTACGGGGTTAGCACTCAGACCACAGCGACACCCTAGGTACGGGGTTAGCACGCCAGGTACGGCATGTGGACTATTCAGACATTTGTGGCTCTCTAGGTACGGAGACGTCACCGCGACACCCTAGGTACGGGGTTAGCATTCAGACATTTGTGGCACTCTAGGTACGGAGTCGTCACCGTGACACCCTAGGTACGGGGTTAGCACTCAGACCACAGCGACACCCTAGGTACGGGGTTAGCACGCCAGGTACGGCATGTGGACTATTCAGACATTTGTTTCTCTCTAGGTACGGAGACGTCACTGCGACACCCTAGGTACGAGGTTAGCATCCAGACAACCAATATCATCACTGCAGCACTCTAGGTACGGAGACGCAACCGCGACGCCCTAGGTACGGGGTTTAGCATTATCAACTCAGCACAGCAGGCAGACCAAGTGACAGCTGGCGAGCCAGGTAAGTAAAAATGCATTTCATGTACTTTGATAGGATTGTCATTGTCACACACTGCACAAGTCCCATCAAAGTGGGGGCGACTGTAGGCATTGCATTTTTGCATATCAGCCCGATGATGAGTCTCATATGGAGACAACCACTTCTTTAGTCATGAAAGCCGCGGGAAACGAACGTTAGAAGGGTAAAGTTGGAAAATAGAATTTTTGTTGGATTTTATCTGAGTTGTTTAGCTTCGGTTGCTTGTTGGACTTCCGTTTCAAAGCTTACCTAAAGCCCAAAACCCAAACCAAACCCAAAATACCCAAGTCAAACCAAGTCAAACCAAGCCCATGCCCAAGGAGGGGGATTCACGCTCATAGTGCCTTTATTTAGGTTTATGCACATTTATCACATGTTTAAATCAAATAAAATCCTTACCTAAATAAAAGAAATCAAATCAAATCCCTACCAAATCAAATCCAATCACAAATCCAAATTAGGAGATCTATTCCTTATTAGAAACCAATTAGGAGATTCTCTCCTACTCAAATTAGGAAAGTCTTCTCTCTTTACCTATAAAAAGAGGCATTCACTCCCATTCACAACCCTAGCACATATCCTTCTCTCAAGCACGTCCAAGCACTTGGTAAAGCCTCCTTTGCACGCCTAAAACCCTTCCAATAGCCTCCATTTCCGCAACACCAAGCCAACAAGCCCTCGAATTGCCGCATCTTCTCTTCTTCACCAACACCACTCACGCCCAAGCCCTTTTCACAGCCCTTCATTTCCGAGTTCCAGCCACCATTCACATTGGTCGTATTGAATTAGTTAATGAATTTTCATGACTTAGTTACGTATTTCTAAAAGAATACACATTGGTCGTCTTGAATAGTTTGAGAACTTTCAATATGTTTCTGATGAAACGCGGATAGAATATTTGAATGGTTCAAAGATATTCTATTTGAATTGTTGAAAACTATAATTTTAAAATTCACCGTAAGTCTTTGAATTGATCAAGGATGTTTGATATGATCAAACATATGAATTTATGGCAATTAGTTCTAAATTTTTTAATTGAATGTGATTCTTACTCAATAATATTCTTCTATGATTCCATCGTGATGGAATTGATCAGTGGGAGAAATCGAATCTTATGTGATCTGATTCGTTTGATATTGAGTGTTACCGAATTAGGGAGACTCGTATAGACGTGTAGGTGTTTATAGTGGATATAAACACTGAGCGACTCACCGAAGATTCTTAATGGATGGTACACCAACGCCAATAAGAATCTTCACGGGTTGAGTAGCATAGTGGTCATTCGACGTGAGATACCACTGTGGATGTATGAGACATCTTCCACACTTAGATGGCAGTCACGTCACCGATCTATTTAGATCAGACCTCCGCCTGTTCGTTGGGTGTCGACCGATCCTCAGGATATCATGTATGTATCAAGAAAGTATCCGTCAGTTCTGTGTATAGAGCATATGTAGTCCATAAATGATTAGCAATCTATTAAATCTGTAGCCACAGTATACTTCGGAAGTAAGTTTCGAATTTTATTTAGAGATTGCTAATAGATACGTCAACATGATTATACCTATAGAGATTTGACGTTTATATCTATATCTCTGGGATAATCTGGATACTTGTGATGGAGGGATTATACGTATGCAATTACCTCGACATGTATGATTCAGCTAGTTTATCTGTGGTCATCATAATTTACGGGTGGGTAAATTATGGACACGAAATTAGATTTTTTGACAGATATACCTGATTCTAGAGAATCTCACTAATGAAATATACTCGTAGAGCACTATGGCAACATTTATAAATAATACTGATGATTTATAAGTCTTTTAAACGTTAAACGAAAAATACATGTATTGGGACCTAATAGTCATTTTCTAATTTTTGTGTATTTGCATTTAATGTTAGATTTTATGAAATAAACATTAATTAATTGTCAAATTGAGATATTTGACTAATATCATAAATATATATGTATTTGATATTTAATGTAAATATAATACATATATTTAATATATTTGTACTTAAATAATTATTTAATTATTCAATTATTTAATTATTTAATTGTTAAATAATTAAATAAATTAAAAATATAAATATCCTAAGTTTGTGATATTTTTGGAATTTCTTTAGTTGCCATTGTTGACTTGTTTGGAATCATTAAAGTGTAATGATGAAAAAGCAAATGCAAGTTGATTAAAGCTTTAAATGAAACAAAGTAAAAATATCTAGATATTTTTATTTATTTTGCATACCATTCGGCCAAGGGCTATTTGGGGCAAGTATAAATTATTTTGTTTCAATTTTAGGGTTTAACAAATTCATTTGACATAAAACAAACATAAAAGTAGTTGAGAGAAAAGCTTGAAGGCTAAAGGAAAATGGCTTGGAAAATCATGGTTTTGTAAGTTTTTCTTAAAAGTCTTTGTAGGCATTGCATTTTTGCATATCAGCCCGATGATGAGTCTCGTATGGAGACAACTACTTCTTTAGTCATGAAAGCCGCGGGAAACGAACGTTGGAAAGGTAAAGTTGGAAAATAGAATTTTTGTTGGATTTTATCTGAGTTGTTTAGCTTCGGCTGCTTGTTGGACTTCCGTTTCAAAGCTTACCTAAGGCCCAAAACCCAAACCAAACCCAAAATAACCCAAGTCAAACCAAGCACATGCCCAAGGAGGGGGATTCACGCTCATAGTGCCTTTATTTAGGTATATGCACATTTATCACATGTTTAAATCAAATAAAATCCTTACCTAAATAAAAGAAATCAAATCAAATCCCTACCAAATCAAATCCAATCACAAATCCAAATTAGGAGATCTATTCCTTATTAGAAACCAATTAGGAGATTCTCTCCTACTCAAATTAGGAAAGTCTTCTCTCTTTGCCTACAAAAAGAGGCATTCACTCCCATTCACAACCCTAGCACATATCCTTCTCTCAAGCACGTCCAAGCACTTGGTAAGCCTCCTTTGCACGCCTAAAACCCTTCCAATAGCCTCCATTGCCGCAACACCAAGCCAACAAGCCCTCCAATTGCCGCATCTTCTCTTCTTCACCAACACCACTCACGCCCAAGCCCTTTTCACAGCCCTCCATTGCCGAGTTCCAGCCACCATTCACAGCCCTAAAACACACCAAAATAAGCCTCAAATACAGCCCCAAAGTCGCACAAAAGACCCCCATTCACAGCTCCAATTCAGCGCCCAAAATAGTCCCGAAAGACCCCTCATGCACCTTAAACTGCACAGTTTTGTTCCCTGTTCTGGTCAGTTTTTGTTGTGTCTTTAACCCATAAAACAGTCCTAAAATCACCTAAACACCATCCCAAAAACCTCCATAAAGTTTCCCTAAAAAATCCCCACAAACGCACCTCCCTAAGCCTTCAAAATCACCCAAAACAGTCCGCTAAACCATCAAGACAGTGACCTGAAACGTAGCAGCGAAGCAGCAGCGAAACAGACTTGAAACGGTAGTATGGTCTGTACTCGGGATACAATGCCACGTACCACTTAAGATGCACGCATCTCATCTCATCCTAATTTGTATTTGAGCATGTTATAGTCTTTAGGTTATATGTTTATTATTTAAAGCATGGTTTAATTTAGTTTGTTATTCATTTGTTAAAGCATGTTTAGGTTGTTCATTATGCATGTTCTTAGTTTATGATGTGTTTGGGTAATGATTTATACATGTTGATTTAATGGTTCAATATGCTTGTTGTGTTACATTGCGTGGAATTATTTGGATGAAAGCATGTTAGATCTAAGTACCCTTGAGCATGATTATTGAGTAGACTTGGTTAGTTCATTGCACAAATTATATCATCACAAGTGACATAAGTAAGGGACCATTCGAACCCAACGGTTTGAGGTCTTCCCTTGCGAGGGGTGAGTGCGGCCTTAAATCTTTATCCCGGTTCACACCGGGTGGCGACTCCATGTTATTTCGTACTTCCCAACTAGGCCGCGAGCCTAGAACAGCGTCGCCCAGGTTCTGTTGTCTACAGTCTTCAACATGAAAATTATTTCTAACATGCTTAGCATCATTTTGTGTTGTTTTGGTGTTGTATCTCTTCTTATAGTGTGTGTTTATTTTGGTTGTGAACTTTGATGAAAGATTGATGCATGTAAGTAAGCTTGAAATGGTTTTAAAGCTTTACTTTTAATTTTTGGAAAATCAAATTTCCATTCTAGAGTTGGTAAGCTACTCCTTGGTGACCTAGAATTATTCTAGAGTTGTTTCAAAGTGGTGAGGCTAGATTGGTGAAGTATTGAATGGATTAAAGTGTTGGATTTTAACGATTTGGTAAAATTGGACAATTTGGTGAAATTGAAAAATTAGGGTTCATAACTCATTCCAAATTTGGGGATTTTGATATATGTGTTGTGTTATGATGTTTATATGATGTATATCAAGTTTGGTGATGATTGGATTTCATCTTGACTTGTTTTGAACAAGTTTGGACCAAAATGCACAAGTTGGAAACCATAGGTCCTTCTCGGCAATTTGCAAGAAATTGTGGGTTTGAGTAGCAATTTGTATTCTCATGTATTGTACATGATAGAAATCATTTTCTAACTGATTTGAATCGCCTAAAATTGTATTTGACAATTTGAGGACTAAAATGAACAAAATGCAATCTATATGGACCTCACGGCAATTAGAATAAAATTTTGGGGATTTGTTGCAAATCTGATTTTGATGTATTTGATATGTTGAAAAATATTTTAGAAATAATTTAGAATCATTCCAAAATTATATTTTATAATTTTTGGACTAAAATGATCAATTTACAAAGTTATGGGGTAATTCGGTAATTACCAAGAAATATGATTTCTTGTGTAATTTTTCAAAATTTGATAATTGGATAATTAAATAAATAAGTTTATTTAATTGATCCGAGAAAAAGTTTTGAAATCGAAAAATTTGATTTTCCGCGATTCCATTGCGTTACTGATATTCCGCCATAAAACCCTAACAAAAATGGTATCAGAGCGAGTCTGATTCTTGGCTCCTGATATGATTAGTCCTTTAAATCTAATGTTTGTTCATGTCTTTGCTTGATACATGCATGCTTTAATTTAATTTTATTAAATTTAATGTGTGTGACACTTTGTGGAATATCCCCGCTTAAAAAGGTTTTAAAGTAACTGGTATTTGGAATACTTGTTTCTTGGTCCTTCTTGTCAATACGGTTTATAAATATTTTTCCATGACTAAATTCAAGATCGTGCCTCTGCTGTGAGGGTGTAGCCGATAGAGATTTATTTATGCCGGATGTATATCAGTTACTGGATAAATTCAAGCAAAAGCTCTAGCTGTTAGGGTTACACAAGTAGCTTGAGTTTATCATTGGCGAGTTTAACCTTGGTACGTCTCCTTGTGGGCCTGCCTTAGCAGTCACAACGAGAAACGACTAGGACCGGAAACCCAGGAGTCACTAGTGAGTGATTGACAAATGAGTTGTCTATCTGATGAATATACGTAAGCGAGACCGTGCCTCTGCTGTGAGCTGAAATATATTTATGGGGTCCTCTTCCCATTATGGAATTCGATTTAATTATTGAATTCTCATTTTTCCGTTGGGGATTACGGTATTACGTAAAATAGTGGGAGGTACTGCTAAGTTTAAAATATTCCATAACTTAGGCGGTGTGTATTATTATGGAAAGTGCCGCTTGTTTGTGTCTTTATTCTATTGTTTATATAGAATTGAAATTTTATTCACTGCACACATATTTTGATATGTTCTCTGACTTGACTCTTGGTTGCAGTTATTCTAGAATAGGTTCTAGATACTAATAGACTAGGATATTATTAGATTGGTCTAAACTATTGATGAGTGGTATTTATATCACTAATTCCCACTCATTTGACCTAATATTTTGTATAGTTTCTTGAGTTTTGTGAAAGTTTTGATGTTTTTTATTGTTATTTTGCAGATAAATAAAGTTTGGGAAGCATTGAAGCAATTTGGAGCCAAAACAGAGAAAAATGACGAAAAATGGTACTTTGGTCATTTGGCCGCGTCGCGACACGCAATCCATCGGCGTCGCGACGCCTAACATGCGCCGCAAGCCTGCTAATGTGCGCCGTGGACACGTGTCAGAATCTGAGAAAGTTGACTTGCTAACGTGCGACGTGCCACGTGTCATCATCACAGAAGATCTGCTAAAATGCACCGGAGGGCCACGTGTCACAAACCTATGGTGCCGACACTCCGCGTGACACGTGTCACCTTCTGAATGGACCGAATTATCTGCGAATCACATTCTGCCACGTGTCAAGCTCTTATTGGACTGATCCTTACCGCGTGCCACATGTCAGCTTCCCATTGCACCGTCTCACCGCATGACACGTGTCATCACCAGATTGCACCGACGAAATGCACGTGGTCAAACCGCGTAGACCAAAAATGCATCTCCGCGTTGCGACGCCAACACCTTTAGCGTCGCGACGCCAACCCCGAATTCTGCCTATAAATTGAGCTCATTTGCACCTCATTTGGTGTGCTTTCCTTGGGATTTTTCCCCTGATTTCATAGGAAGCATCTAGTTTTGTAAATTATTGTAATATTAAAATTATGTATTTTTATTTTTAGTTTTTATTACAACATTTTATTTATTTACTTTATGTTTTGTAGTTAAATTTCCGCTGGGGTAAAAGGTGAAACCTTTAATATAATTATCTAGTTAAATCTCACTTTATTATAATATTTCAATTATAATTTAACCGGATTAATTAATGGCAGACTTTATTACCGCCTATATGGTCGGTCTAAATATAAATTACTTTACCGCCTATATGGCTGGTCTTTATGTGACAGATAATTACCGCCTATATGGCTGGTGTAGTTGGACTAAATGGATTACCGCCTATATGGCTGGTTTTAAATGTTTAACATTATTAATTCTTGAGAAAGCAGAACATAAAATAATTTATATATTATAATAAGTGAGATTCCTAGATAAGAAATAGTAAATGTGGATCCTCTAACCCCATCATTTTATTTTATTCTAGGGAAGTGATGAAACACAATATTACTAGGTTTAATAATTAATTTAATTATTTATTGGGTAATTCTTTAGTTTGTTTATTGAGTCTTAAGCTTAATGCTTGTTGTTGTCTGATAACCAATAAGATTGATGTGGTAAACTTAAAAACCATCGGGAACTGTTGTTCCGATTTTCTTGTAAAATCACGATGGTTAGTGACTTTGTTTCTAAGTCATAATAGATCATCTAGATAGATATCCCTTTTAGGATATAATACTTTAGAGAGAATAGTTTCTTATGCAGTAAGAATTGACTTGAATTAGTCCATGTCTCGAGATTCTTGACTGCATTAAGAAAGCCCCATTAGGTATTTGTTTATCTAGTAATGGCGTTTCTTAGCTTTAGTGACCTTTAGAGGCAATGTGTCTGACAAAATTTGCTATTCAATTATTTGCAATTGTTGTGAATAGTTGAAGGCAAATAGTAAAGCTAAAGAAATGAGATGCGTATAGTTGTGTATAGAAAATTTCACAATACAACAACTATAGGTATTGGATACCAAATCTTCCGTCTATTTATTTAAAATATTAGTTAACGATTGTTTTGATTTGATATTTGATATCGGAACTTGCGACTATTGGATAGTTACTTGTTCTTTATAAACAATTGTTATATATTTTAAATATAACTAGTAGTATCATTGACGTAGAGATAAACATTAAGAAAAATTATTTGGTATTTATAAAATTTAGAACGGTGTTTTATGAGATTTTATCACTTAAGCATTGGATGCTTATTCCGAATGGTAAATGATGGTTTGATACGAGATCACACCCCATATCCTTATCCATTTAACGAATATTGTATTCGAGAAGGTGATTAAGATCTCGTTTAACTAATGATTGTCATTGGACCACCAGATTTATTTAACTGATACATTGGATGTATGTAGTTTAATAAATTGTAATTGCTTAAGGTAGTTTTCTTTACTTCGTAACTTAGTTTATGAAATGTCATAACTTAGTTACGAGTTTCTGAAATAACACATATTGAACGTCTTGAAATGATCAAGATCTTTCAATATGTTCTGATGAAACGTAGATTGAACATTTTTTTACTTGTTCAAATATATTCAATCTGAAGTTTTTAGAGAACTCTATCCTCAAAATTCATTACAAGTCTTTGAATTGTTCAAAGATTTTTGATACGATCAAACGTATGAATTTAAAGCAATTAGGTCTAAGGTTATTCAATGAATATGATTCTTACTCAATATAATTCTTCCACGATTCCATCTTGATGGAATTGGTCAGTGGGAGTAATTGAATCTTATATGATTTGATTCATTGATATTGAGTGTTACCGAATTAGTTTTCAATACTCTTGGGTTTATGCTCCAGTAACACTAATCCATCTCTTTAATTAATGTTCCATTATTTTCCACAGTTGCATATATGATATGTATAGGTAGAAAAATTTGAATCTGAAAAGTTTAAGATTTGAATATTAATTTTATATAATAGTTATATAATGGAAATACTTACACCTCTGGAGTATAGTAAAAGTTTATCTTTATTCTATTTTATAGAATATAGTATTCTATTTGATTAGAATATCTTTTCTACGATCTAAGTAATAAAATTATTTTATTATTTGTGTGTGTGTAACATTTGATGTTAATTATGTAGAAAAGACTTGACTTATTGAAGTCAATTGTGAGAATGACAAACTATAATTGGAACTACGTAATTAATAAGATAAAACAACTCTTATACATCTTTATATATAGTTTAATAGGATATCATAATCATTTACGAGTATTTGATACTTAATGATTCTGTTGTTTTCTTACCGAAGAAAATATCCATAACTTATAATGGAAGTGATATTTGATATCGATTCTGGAAGTTCACCATTGAACCATAGATCTAAAGATTGTTCATAGCTTACTACGATCAAGTTTTGAACTTGATTAAGCTTTCATTATGAATTAGTTAATGATATGTGCTAATTGTTTGCGCAGCGAAAGCAGTGTGAGCTTTATCAAGGTTTGAGACTTGTTGAGCTAAGAAAGTGTGAGCTTTAACAGTATTGACTTTAGTAACTGAGAAAGTTAAACTCAGCAATCTATTGTAGATTTTGAGAGAAAACTTATCTCTAGTCACACTAATTGAACAATTAATAAATATTGGATAATGTTGACATTGAACTGTGCATTTTAGCTAAAGAATGCAAAATGGCGTTTTTTGAATGACTTATTCAGATAAGATATTAGTTGTGATTCTTTGTTGTTTGAAGAGTTCATTCTGGAATGGCCCTAGAGTTTGTGTTCTGCTGAGATCGCGTTTAGTGTGCTAGCTTATAGAGCCTATTGTAGACTCGGGTAAGTCTTCTGGAAATCATCGTGTTCTATATTTTTGACATTATCAGATTGTCTCATCTTGTCAAAGTATAGAGGATACATATGTGATTAAAAGGTTTGTGGGAGCGTACAAATTACTTTCTAGTGTTATATATTCTAGCAACATTATCATTATATAGTAATAATGAGATGTTAGTAAGGTAAAAGGTTTACCTAAGTCTTCTTTACAGTTGTTATATATTTTAAATACAACTAGTAGTGTCATTGACGTAGAGATAAACATTAAGAAAAATTATTCGGTAAAGTAAAGTAATAATTTAGAGAAGTGCTGGTGTTTTAATCATTTTATAAGCATTGGATGCTTATTCCGTATGGTAAAAGATGGTTTGGTTTGAATAAGAGATCACACCACATATCCTTATCCATTTTAATGAATAATGTACTCGGGAAGGTGATTAAAATCTCGTTTAACCAATGATTTTTCATTGGACTACCAGATTTATTAAACTGATACATTAGATGTATGTAGTTAATAAATAATAATTTCTTAAGGTAGTTTTCTTTACTTCGTAACTTAGTTTATGAATTGTCATAACTTAGTTACGTGTTTTTGAAGGAACACATATTGAACATCTTGAAAGTATCAAGAACTTTCAATCTGTTCTGATGAAACGTAGATTGAACATTTTTGACTTGTTCAAATATATTCAATCTAAAGTTTTTTGAGAACTCTATCTTTAAAATTCATTAGATGTCTTTGAATTGTTCAAAGATCTTTGATAAGATCAAACATATGAATTTAAAGCAATTAGTTCTAAGGTTATTCAGTGAATATGATTCTTTCAATATTAAACTTCCACGATTCCATATTGATGGAATTGGTCAGTGAGAGTAATTGAATCTTATATGATTTGATTCATTGATATTGAGTGTTACCGAATTAGTTTTCAATACTCTTGGGGTTATGCTCCATTAACACTAATTCATTTTTTTTTAATTTAGGTTCCATTAATATCAGCAGTTACATAGATGATATGTATAGGTAGAAATTTGGATCTTGAAATGTTTGAGATTTGAATCTTTCTTTTATATAATAGTTATATAATGAAAATTACTTACCTCGAACGAAGGTTGTAGTAGTAAAAGTTTATCGTTTATTGTTTTAATAGAATATTGTATTCTATTTGATAGAATATCTTTCCAACGATCCTAAATAATAAATTGTTTTATTACTTGGTGTGTAACATCGAATGTTAACAATTGTAGAAAAGACTTGACTTATTGAAGTCAAATGTGAGAATGATTAAACTATAATTGGAACTACATAATTAATAAGATGAAACAACCCTTATACATCTTCCGTACAAGTCTAATAGGTTAATAGAATCATTTACGGGTATTTGATACTTAATGGTTCTATTGTTTTCTTACCGAATAAAATTATCCTATAACTTATAATGGAAGCGATATTTGATATCGATTCTAGAAGTTCACCATTGAACCATACATCTAAGATTGTTCATAGCTTACTACGATCAAGTTTTGAACTTGATTAAGCTTTCATTATGAATTAGTTCATAAATTGTGCAAATGGCTTGCGCAGCAAAAGCTAAGTGAGCTGATTAAAGGTTTGACCTTTACAATATGACAGTGAGAAAAGTTATACTCAGCAATCTATTGTAGATTCTGAGGAAACTTGTCTCTAGTCACACTAATTGAACAATTAAAGATATATTGGTTAATGTTGATATTAAACTGTACATTTTAGCTAAAGAATGCAAAGTGGCATTTTTGAATGACTTATTCAGATAAGAGATCAGTTATGATTTCTTTGTTTGAAGAGTTCGTTCTGAAATGGCCCTAGAGTTTGTGTTCTGTTGAGATCTCAGTTTAGTGTGCTAGCTTATAGAGCCTATTGTAGACTCGGATAAGTCTTCCAGAAATCCGTGTTCTCTATTTTTTGATATCGCCAGATTGTCTGATCTTGTCAAAGTATAGAGAATATATATGTATTGAAGGGTTAGTGGGAGCGTACAAATTACTTTCTAGTGTTATATATCCTAACAACATTATCATTATTATAGTAATAATGAGATGTTTGTAGGGTAAAAATGTTTACCTAAGTCTTCTTTACTCCGTGAAAGCAGTGAGAGTAGTCTCTGTTATATTTGACATAAATTTTTATTTAAGATATAAAACTATGAGACTTGTGAGATACTCTTATTAGTCGTGCATTAGATATGATATAATAAAAGACACAACAAGGCTATCTGTATGACAATTAGTATAACTGTTTGACAGTTAATGTGTGTCTTATATAAAGTATTCATCTTTCG
The DNA here is from genome assembly GCA_019454045.1 of Zanthoxylum bungeanum. Classification (NCBI taxonomy): domain Eukaryota; kingdom Viridiplantae; phylum Streptophyta; class Magnoliopsida; order Sapindales; family Rutaceae; genus Zanthoxylum; species Zanthoxylum bungeanum. The sequence goes on along the minus strand of SKCR01005936.1, from coordinate 45,688 downwards.
TAAGGATGATTCCTTTTTCGAAATAGATATTGATTAGAATGTCTAATCAATTTTATGTATCATTTGATGATGGTATAATAAATACTTTATTATGTGCGATTAAAGATATCGATTTAATCGTAATTGTTACGAGTTATTTTGATACCCTATAGACCATTTGATGGATCTTGAAACATGTTTTTTATGATCTTTGAGATATTAAGAACGAGTTTCTTATTCATGGAGCATTAAGTCTGCAACCGTTTGAGTCACATTAGTTTTGAGGCTAATTATGATGCTAGACTGTCTACGTCATAAAAGGTCAGAAAAGATGCAGTGAGAATGTCACCGAGAATTCTACTTTTTCAGTGGAATTAGATGCAACTTATGAAGTATTGACTTATGAAGTAGCATAGTGACCTTATAAACTAGAAGTTTTGTATTGTTGTTGTGCTTGCGGTTGTCTTCATAGTATTTTGGATTTGATCCCTAAATACTTGGACAACTCAGTAGCTGTAGCACAATACTGATGTAGCATTAGAGTCATATTAATGTATAATTTAGATTCTAAAAAGTATGAATGATGTTGGCTATGGGAAACATTGGAGTTTGTTTTGACAAACTCAATATGTTATAACGGACCTACTTCTTGTTGCCTACCTCTTAAGTGTCAGGTGAGCTTTTGAGGGCCATGCATATACGATACACATTGAGATGTATTTATGATACCGTGGATTGGCACAAGAGCAAGTGGGATAAATTGTTGGGGTTGGTGCTCAAAGCACCAATTCGCATCGTATTTATGTATGATTCATGAATACGATCAATTCCTTTTTTCATAATATTACTAATATATGGTTGCACCTCTTGTTTTTATATACGTATTCGATCTGATTACGATTAGATTGAAACTAAATGTGGTTTAGTGATATGTATATATTAGACAAAGGCCCGATAATATATAATGCAGTACACAGTTACAAAGGTAGTTTGTAATTGACATTGGGAAATGTCACTTCTGGATGTATATTATCAAATATAGTTCCTGGTCAAGATTTACTAACACGGGTCGGTTAGTCAAATCCATTGAGACCAATACATGTCGTATATCGAGACGTGGTTCGATGGTTTATCCCAATAAAGCATGAGTCTAGGGAGACTCGTATAGACGTGTAGGTTTTTATAGTGGATAAACACTGAACGACTCACTGAAGATTCTTAATGGATGGTACACCAACGTCAATAAGAATCTTCTCGGGTTGAGTAGCATAGTGGTCATTCGACTTGAGATACCACTGTGGATGTATGAGACATCTTCCACACTTAGATGGCAGTCACGTCACCGATCTATTTAGATCAGACCTCCTCATATTCGTTTGGTGTGGACCGATCCTCAGGATATCCTGTGTGTATCAAGAAAGGATCCGTCAGTTCTGTGTACAGAGCATAGGTAGTCCGTCCAAACGGAGGAACCAAACTTTGTTAGACATGGTAAGGTTAATGATGAGTCGCATGAGCTACCAATTTCCTTCACGGGATACACATTGAACAGTGCAATACTTATTTTGAATAAGTTTCCGTCAAAGTCTGTTGGACAGACTCCATATGAAATATGGACAGGAAAGAAGCCGGGTTTCTCATTCCTGAAGATTTGGGATGCTGGGCATGTTGGGAAGCGCCGCGAGTGCGCAGCGGAAAAAAAAAAAAAATTATAATGCCGCTATCCCTTTGCCCAAGACCCATTTGTTTTGATTATTCTACAAGCCTAGGCATGTTACTATATATTCTAAGCATAAAAACTCATAAAACATGCAAGAAAATAAACCTAAACATGCTAACTATCATAAGAACTCTAATTAAAATAAAGAAAGAAAAAGAATTACTTGAACCGAAGATTCCTCTAGTCCTCCCTCAAATCTACAAGCTTTCTCGAACTCAGCAAGCTCTTCCACGTCCAAAGAGCCACTCAAGTGTGTGGCCTCCAAAGGTGCACACACCAAAGCCAAAACTCAACGGCAAGACTACGCTTGAGTGCACAGGTATTTTGCCCTTGGTGCTAGCCTAGGCAAATACCTCAAAACTTTTAACTTGAGATTCCTCTAGTCAATTAGACTTAAGGATCCTCAAAATCAGTGGCTTACTCTTAACTTTAGAGTTGCTCACTTATATAAAACCAAGATATGAAAGGTTTTGGTGTAAAAATTTGTAAAGAATTCTTTGGGTTTATATAGGTGCTCCAAAGACAACAAAATTAATTAAAATCCGATGTGGGATAAATGCTAATTTAATCTTAGCCATTTGATCTTAATTTAGTGGTTTAATTAGATTATAAAACCCTAATAAGAGTTTGGGCCGAATTGGAATTCAAAACAAATAACAAATAAATAAAATAAAAAAATGAAGCGCCATTTGAGCCCTTTTTATTTATTTATTTATTCCAATTCCCAAAGTGCCCCTATCGTCATTCACCAATCCCTAAGCCACTATGGAACCTCATAAATGATCTGTTCAATAATTAAACACATTGAACCATTTATGAACAATTCCTACAACAATCATATATGTTGTTAAATTTGTACTGTGCACTGTTAACCATTGATTTCGACTTTGTTGTGTGTGACCTTTTGGTTTCCCCTCAAGTTGGACATGAAATGAATCGTAATAATTTAATAGAACATAAATTATCCTCCGATCAGATGGTCATTCGATTTCAATGACCAAGGTTGAATCTAGCAACATGCCAAAGCCCCCAAATGAGAAGGAAAGATATATACCCATTCTGTATGCGATTTACATATGATACGGTCCCTCGCCTCACTGTATCCCCACCTTTTGACCTAGGGTACAAAGTGTCTACCCATATGGTCAAAGGTATGATGTTGATAGTGTCATGAATCGTGCTAACCCAAGAATCTCACATTATTCTTCTGCTGCGGCCACAGTCTCAAGCACTGATCACACATATCAACCGCGAACTGGAATACTACTCTTATAAGAAAATATTATCCGAGAGAGTGGCGTGATTCTCTGTTGTATCTTTACAAACTTCATGTGTTTCAACAAATGACCCAATCATACCCTTATGACCAGATCTTTTTAACCGGGGAAGGAGAATGTCAAAGTTATTTGATCCACACATAAGATTGTAAAGACCTCAAGTCTAAGGACTAGTCATACAATCGATACATGAAAGTTCTCACAGACACATGGGATAAACACTCCATATGAAAACTTTCGGCGGTCAGTTCGATGGACGCGAGCAAGCACTCATGCATCCATGTGATACACCAAGCGGACGGATCTCCGCTAGTAGCCTATGAGATCGGCTACCCCACTTAAGGGCGGATCATATCATCATGCTAGTCTTTCTATTTTGTGAACGCCCAGATTATTCACAAAACTATGACTAGGAGGAACGTTGAGAGTAATGATTCTCATAAGGCGTGGAAGCCATCATCTTATTACTCCAAGGGTTTTATTACAGTGTTTGATTCATTATAATTTATGTAAGACACGTATAATAAAGATTGCCATTTTATTAATTAATGAAAAATATTACAAATACATGTACATATAGCCCATCCATAAGTTGGGTATAGGGCATATCCCTAACAATCTCCCACTTGCACTATAGCCAACTAGTATGAATCTGGACACCATACTCTTGGGGTGTGCCTATCATGCTTTTGTTGAGTCAGTCCTTTAGTCAGAGAATCTGCAAGATTATATTATGTAGGTATTTTCTCTATAATAACTTCTTTTCTCTCAACAATATCCTGATGAGATGAAATCGCCTGAGTACATGCTTGGATTTCTGGTGGGACCTTGGTTCATTTGATTGAGCAATGGCGCCCGTTTGTCACAGTACATCGTGACGCCATTCTTTATAGCGGGAAGCACTTCCAGCTCCGTGATGAACTTCTTTATCCAGAATGCTTCTTTAGCTGCCTCAGATGCTGCAATATACTTGGCTTCAGTGGTGGATTCCGCTGTAGTTGACTGCTTTGAGCTTTTCCATTGACAGCTCCGCCATTCAAAGTAAACTGATATCCTATTTGCGATCTGCTGTCATCCCTATCGGTCTGAAAGCTCGCATCACAGTAACCAATGACTTTCATCTCAGAATAATCTCCGTATGTCAAGAACACATCCTTAGTTCTTCTCAGATACTTAAGGATTGTTTTGACAGCTGCCCATTGTTGCTCACCAGGATTTGCCTGATACCTGCTCGTTATGCTAAGAGCATAAGAGACATCAGGTCTTGTACATAGCATGTCATACATGATCGATCCTATTACTGAAGCATAAAGGATCTCACTCTTACATCTTATGTGGACTGCGCCTTAGATAATTTGATTCCATGACAAGTAGGTAAATTACCTCTTTTGGAATCTTCTATTTTGAATCTTTTCAAAACTTTATCTATGTATGTAGATTGAGAAAGTCCTAACAACCTCTTAGATCTATTACGGTAGATCTTAATGCCGAGGATGTAGGCTGCTTCTCCCAAATCTTTCATGGAGAAATTCTGAGATAACCATTGCTTGGTGGCTTGCATCATGGGAATATCATTCCCGATGATAATATGTCATCGACATATAATACAAGAAATACAACAAGCACTCCCACTACTTTTCCTGTAAACACAAGGCTCGTCTACATTTTGATGAAGTCAAATTCTTTGATTGTCTCATCAAATCGTATATTCCAACTTCTGGAGGCTTGTTTGAGTCCATAAATGGATCGTTTAAGCTTGCATACTTTATTATGATCATCCTTAGATGCAAACCCCTCAGGTTGTGTCATATAGACTTCCTCTACGAGGTTCCCATTAAGGAAAGCTATTTTGACATCCATATGCCAAATCTCATAATCAAAGTGTGCAGCTAGTGCCAATAAAATTTGAATGGACTTTATCATTGCAACAGGCGAGAAGGTTTCGTCATAGTCAATTCCTTGGATTTGTCTATAACCTTTTTCCACCAACCTAGCCTTATAGGTTTGGATGTTGCCTTCTGCTTCAGTTTTATGCTTGTAAATCCACTTGCAGCCTATGGGTTTTATCCCTTCAGGTGCATCCACCAAGTTCCAGACTTGATTCTGATACATAGAGTCTATTTCGGATTTCATGGCCTCAAGCCACTTGACTGAATCAATGTCACGCATTGCTTCGTCATAACTGGTGGGATCGTCATATATCAATGACCTGATCATGTTCCTCATCAATATGGAAACCATATCTTTTAGGCTCATATCTTTCCGTACCAAACCTTCTAAGTTCATAACCTTGTGGTTGTTTGTTGCTGCCCTTTTGAGGGGCCTGTGGGTTTAGTTCTATGTTAGTTTGTTCTTCTCGTACCTCATCGAGGTCAAGTCTACTCCCACTATATTTCTTGAGAATGAATTCATTCTCTAGAAATTTAGCATTTCGTGAGACAAATGTTCTTTGTTCATTTGGGACATAGAACACGTATGCTCTTGAGTTCAAGGCATATCCTACAAACTTACATTTAATGCCCTATCATCCAATTGTTAGTTTGTGTGAGCTTAACATATGCGTCACATCCCCAAACTCTTAGATAACTAAGACTATGACGTTTCCCAGACCATAACTATATGGTATTTGACTAACAGTCTTGGAAGGAACTTGGTTTAGTAGTAGTGTTGCAGTTTTTAAAGCAAGACCCCAAAATGAAAGAGGTAGATCTGTGTCTGGCATCATTGATCAGACCATATCTAATAATGTCCGATTTCTCCTTTCGGAGACCCCATTATGCTGTGGAGTTCCCGGAGGAGTCCACTAGGAAATAATGCCATTTTCTCTCAAGTAATCTTGAAATTCGTCGCTTATGTATTCACCACCTCGGTCAGACCTTAGTGACTTAATACTTTTCTTAAGCTGGTTTTCTACTTCAGCTTTGAAGTCTTTGAATTTCTCAAAGGCTTCAGATTTGTACCGCATAAGGTACACGTACCCATATCGCGAGTAATCATCGATAAAGGTAACGAAGTAGGAGAATCCACCTCTAGCGGTGACTGACATTGGTCCGCATACATCAGAGTGTATAAGTTCTAATGTCTCCGCTGCACGCTGTCATGTACCTTTGAAGGGTAATTTGGTCATTTTACCAAGTAAACAAGACTCACAAGTTCCATAAGGTTCATATTTGAAAGGTCTGAAATACCCATCCTTATGTAGCTTAGTTAATCTTGTTTCATTGATATGACCTAAGCGACTGTGCCACAGAAGTGATTCATTGAGATTATTCGAGTTAACGTTGTATATATTAGAGGTTGAACATTCTTTGTTAGTTTGTAAGACATAGATACCATTATTCAAAATACCATATCCATATTTTATTTCATTGAAATAAATAGAACATTCATTACAACTTATTAGGCATGAAAAGCCGTTATTACATAAAGAAGAAATTGAAATGATGTTCTTTACTAGAGAATGCACATAAATACAATATTCTAAGTCTGAAACTAAACCATTCGGAAAAACTAATGAATAAGTCCCCACGCACAATGCAACCAGTTTTTCTCCATTACCCATGCGTAAGTCAACATCCCCATTACAGAGTCTCATACTATTTCTCAGGCCCTGCATATTGTTACACAAGTGAGTCCCACAACCGGTGCCAAGCACCCAAGTAGAAGGTTCAGAGTTTTGGGAATATAGTTCAATCATATACAACATACCTGAAGCATTGGGCTTATTGGCCTCTTGGAATTCCCTAGCTTCCTTGGCTTTCAAGGATCTACAGTCTTTCTTCCAGACCCTTCTTTCCACAAAAGAAACATTTCCCCTTTCTCTTTTTCTTCTCCACCTTACCATTGGGCTTTAGGTGATCTGGAGCCTTGGCCTTGCCCTTAATTTTCTTTGGGCCTCGTGGCTTCAGGTCCGTACCCGTAAGCATGACGAAGGTTTTAAGCTCCGGTTTCAAGTCATTCTCTGCTTGCTTTATCAGATTGTGCAATTCTGCTAAAGTAGCTTCTTTATTAGACATATGAAACTGCATAATAAAGTTAGAGAATTCTTTCGGTAAGGACTGAAGAATTAGATCGTGACCTATCTCATAATCCATGATGAAACCGAGGTTGACCAATTTTTCAATGTGGCCAATCATCTTAAGCACCTGTCTAATTTTTCATGGTGGAATAAGGCACATGACACTTGGAATCTCACGGTATGAATGGAAGTTGCATACAACTCCTTCAAGTGAAAGATGATGGTTTGAACATCCATATCTTCGTGAACTTTCTGAAGTTCGTCCGACATAGAGCCAAGCATTATGCAAACTGCTTGCTCATCATCATCGACGTGTTTCTACCAAGCATCAAATATATTTTGGTCAGCATCTTCTGCGGGTTCAGGGGGAAATGGTCTTTTAAGAATATAAAAAATCTTTTCTTGTCGTAAGAAAATTTTAAGGTTTCTAAACTAGTCATTGTAGTTGTCCCCTTTGAGCTTATGCTCATAAAGGATGGAACAAAGTGATAATCAATTTGCCATTTGAATGTTAGTGAAATATTTTAACACACCTGTTAAGAGAGAATGTTATAATTAGGAATATGTTTACATTAATGTTTCATAATAACATGGCTTTTAAAATTATGAAGTTGCTCCACTCAATTATTTTAAAATTTTAAGCAAATCGCATAAACCACAATATGATGGATTTCTTGTGGTCAAGGATTCCATTATATCATTTTATAACTCTGACTAGGGCCGGTTGTTAAAAATATGATAATTAGGTAGGTTCCCAAATAATTTATGATATAAATCACAATTCCTTAATCATTGGATTGGGCAATCAAACATGTCATAACTTATGCTAGTCCTTGTGGAACCCAATCTTTGACACTAAATTATAAGACCACGCCTAAGGGTCGCTACGTCTTATGACTCAGAAAAGTCAAACCATTGTCAATAGTACGATTTAGGGACAAATTGGTATTGGTCAGTCTAGTAAAGCCTAGTCCTGCCAATACGGTTTAAGCCATTTGGGTATATACTTTACAATGGGAGGCGAATTTTAGACTTAAATTATTATTGAGGATTTTAGCAAGTTTAAGTGAATAACTGTCAAATGGATTCCTCCATTGAAAATTCTCCAGAGGGAGGGTGGAGCGAACTCTCTTAAATACCCTTACCTCTTAGGCTCTTATTGCCATGGTGACAGGAATAAATAATAGATCCTCCAAATTAGTCCAACACTTTAAATATGCTTTAAGGTAAGCCTTGAGTAAATGATTAACTAGATGTCTTCACAGCTTTTCCTTTTGGCTATAAAAAGGTAGTGATTGAAGGAAGACACCAAATCATTATCTAACTCTAGTAATACCTTTAGTTAAATTAACTTTAGTTTGGAAAGTTTTATTAATGCTTTGGTCCCACCCCACTTGTATCTTTTATAATGTCTTTTATTATAAACAAGGGATTTATATTTATTAGCCTTAAAGGTAATAAATCTCTAAGTTCATCATGGAATAATTACATAGCTAAGGGATAAGCAATACACTCTATATTCCTTAGAAAGTCTCTAGATGCTTGCACCCTAAAATAATCATGCCAATTCTAATCATTCATAGAATCATCAAGCATATGAGTTTTAATATGTTGGAATTATTTTAGGCATTAAATAACTTTGATTAATATTTAATTATGATATTGCATTTTATTTTATTCAAATAAATTTACTATTCATGTTTTTTTACAGATGCGTGAACTTTAAATGCAATTTCACAATTCAAATCTTAACCAAATCATGCAAAACTTGTGCCTAAATGTACGTTTAGGGTGTTAGCTTTCCAACGAGCTTTTACACACCCAATTCGAGTTCAAATGAGAGAGAACTAATAAAAATAAAAACGGCGCTATGGTACCACTGTTGGGAAGCGGCCGCGAGTGCGCAGCGGAAAATTAAAAAAAAATTATGATGCCGCTATCCCTTTGCCCAAGACCCATTTATTTTGATTATTCTACAAGCCTAGGCATGTTACTATATATTCTAAGCATAAAAACTCATAACACATGCTAACTATCATAGGAACTCTAATTAAAATAAAGAAAGAAAAAGACTTACTTGAACCGAAGACTCCTCCAGTCCTCCCTCCAATCTACAAGCTTTTTTCGAACTCAGTAAGCTTTTCCACATTCCAAAGAGCCACCCAAGTGTATGACCTCCAAAGGTGCACACACCAAAGCCAAAACTCAACGGCAAGACTACGCCTTGAGTGCATGTGTATTTTGCCATTAGTGCTAGCCTAGGCAAATACCTCAAAACTTTTAACTTGAGATTCCTCTAGTCAATTAGACTTAAGGATCCTCAAAATCAGTGGCTTACTCTTAAACTTTAGAGTTGCTCACTTATATAAACCCAATTTATGAAAGGTTTTGGTGTAAGAATTTGTAAAGAATTCTTTGGGTTTATATAGGTACTCCAAAGATAACAAAATTAATTAAGAATCCAATGTGGGATAAATGCTAATTTAATCTTAGCCATTGGATATTAATTTAGTGGTTTAATGAGATTATAAAACCCTAATAAGAGTTTGGGCCGAATTGGAATTCAAAACAAATAATAAATAAATAAATAAAAAAATGAAGCATCATGTGCGTCATTTTTATTTATTTATTCCAATTCCCAAAGTGCCCATATCGTCATTCACCAATCCCTAAGCCACTATGGAACCTCATAAATGATTTGTTCAATAATTAAACACATTGAACCATTTATGAACAATTCCTACGGCAATCATATATGCTGTTAAATTTATATTGTGCACTGTTAACCATTGATTTCGACTTTTTTGTGTGTGACCTTTTGGGTTCCCATCAAGTTGGACATGAAATGAATCGTGATAATTTAATCAAACATAAATTATCCTCCGGTCAGATGGTCGTTCGATTTAAATGACCAAAGTTGACATCTAGCAACATGCCAAGGCCCCCAAATGAGAAGGAAAGATATATACCCATTCTGTATGCGATTTACATATGATACGGTCTCTCGCCTCACTGTATCCCCACCTTTTGACCTAGGGTACAGAAAGTGTCTACCCATATGGTCAAAGGTATGATGCTGATAGTGTCATGAATCGTGCTAACCCAAGAATCTCACATTATTCTTCTGCTGCGGCCACAGTCTCAAGCACTGATCACACATATCAACCCGCGAACTGGAATACTACTCTTATAAGAAAATATTATCCGAGAGAGTGGTGATTCTCTGTTGTATCTTTACAAACTTCATGTGTTTCAACAAATGACCCAATCATACCCTTATGACCAGATCTTTTGAACTGGGGAAGGAGAATGTCAAAGTTATTTGATCCATACATAAGATTGTAAAGACCTCAAGTCTAAGGACTAGTTATACAATCGATACATGAAAGTTCTCACAGACACATGGGATAAACACTCAATATGAAAACTTTCAGCGGTCAGTTTGATGGACACGAGCAACTCATGCATCCATGTGATACACCAAGCGGACAGATCTCCGCTAGTAGCCTTCGAGATCGGCTACCCCACTTAAAGGAGGATCATATCATCATGCTAGTCTCTCCGCTTTTTGAACGCCCAGATTATTCATAAAACTATGACTAGGAACGTTTGAGAGTAATGATTCTCATAAGGCGTGGAAGCCATCATCTTATTACTCCAAGGGCTTTATTACAGTGTTTGATGATTCATATAATTTATGTAAGACACGTATAATAAAGATTTCCATTTTATTAATTAATGAAAAATATTACAAATACATGTACATATAGCCCATCCATAAGTTGGGTATAGGGCATATCCCTTACAGGGCATACGTTGAACATTTGATGGTACCAAACTAGAACCCAATCAGATAAGTGCCTATTTGTAATTGGTTATCATAGGGAACCAAATGATATTATTTCCACAACCCATAAGAGAACAAAATATTTGTTGCTCTCCATGCGGTTTTCTTTAGAGGAATTCCTAAATACAGTGGTAAGTGGGAGGAAAGTAGAATTTGATGAAAATCAGAGTGATACTATTCCTGGCACCGATCCCGTCACGGAACACGAACAGTTCATCAGGGATGAGACTGTTCCACAATCTTCTAATACACAAGAACCGCGTAGGTCAGAGAGAGTCAGAAAACAACCTAAGAGGTGTGGGGTTCTGATCTCACCTCACGTCGACATTAATCTTATTAAGGATAATAAACCGGCTACGTATGAGGTATGGATACAAGGTATCGACTCCATTTTATGGCAATATGCCATGAAGTCCGAAATGGATTCTATGTATACAACCAAGTTTGGACACTGGTTGATGTACCAGAAGGCATTGTGCCTATTGGTAGCAAATGAGTCTTCATGGTGAAGGCAAACATAGATGGAAACATATAAATGTACAAAGCTAGGCTTGTAGCGAAAGGGCATCGTCGTCAACATGGTGTTGATTGTGAGGAAACCTTTTACCTGTTGCCATGATTAAATCCATGCAGATGATGCTTGCTATTGCTACATATTTCGATTATGAAATATGGCAGATGGACGTCAAAATCGCTTTCCTTAACAGAAACCTTTTAGATGATGTTTACATACAACAGCCTGCCGATTTTTTCGTGCCAAAATATGCAAACAAGGTTTGCAAGTTAAATCGATCCATTTATGGATTGAAGCAAACATTGCGTTCTTGGAACCAACGTTTTGATGAGATCATAATGATATATGTTTTCATTCAAAATGATGATGATTCTTATGTATATAAGAAGGTTAGTGGGAGTGCACTGACATTGATTGTCCTATACGTTGATGATGTATTGCTTCTTAGCAATGACATTCCCATACTAAAATCGGTGAAAGCTTGGCTTTCATTAAAATTCTCCATGAAAAACTAGGGAGAGATAACCTTTATTCTAGGAATAAGGATCTACTGGGATAGATCTAAAAGTTGTTGGCAGTCTCCAAGAGCTCGTATTGTGACAAACATGTACGCGACCTGATGTCTCATATGCTTTGAGCATGTGGAGTCACTATCAGGCCGATCCAAGTGATGGTCACTGGATTGATGTTAAGAATATCCTTAAGTATTTTAGACGAACTAAAGATGCATTCTTAATTTATGGAGATGGAGAACTTGAGGTGACTGGGTTCACCATTACAAGTTTCCAAACCGATAAAGACGACTATAAATCGCAATAAGGGTACAAATTTTATTTGAACAACAGAAAAGTAAACTGGAAATCTTCCAAGCAAGATATTGTTGCTGATTCAACAACAAAAGCGGAATACATTGATGCGGCTGAGGCAACAAAAGAAGCATTTTGGATCTATTAAATTCCTAATTGGATTAGGAGTAGTTCTGTTAGCAGCTGAGCTAGGCTACAACACAAGCTAAAGAATTACGGTCTCATCAATGATCCAATGCACTTCGATGGTTTCATCTGATCCGTGAGATCATACATCGTGGCGATGTCAAGATCAAAAGATCGTTTCAGATGATAAACTTGCATATCCGCTGACGAAAGCGATATCTCAGCATAAGTTTGAGCGACCCGTATATAGTTCAGGTGTTGGACACTTGAGTGATTGGCTATAGGCCAAGTGGGAGATTGTTGGACAATTATGACCCATAGCATCACTATTTGTAAAAGACATGGGGTTCGTTGTACAAATTAACTATGTGACAAAGGAAATTGCTCTTTTATCATTTGTAATTGGATTACTTGGATATGTAAATGATAAAAGTCCATATGATTAGTACCGGATTAATAAGATATGAGACAGTATTAATCTATGCAAGGTTTAATAATTAAATATCCCTAGTCGTAGTATTATCGAGACTGGACATCGATGATGCGGAATAGGCTAGTATTGCACTTGTGCGTGTTATGGAAGCTTAACGGCATAGTTCACATATATTTAAGTATAATATACTTATGCAAGTTTGATAGGAGGTTCTGTTCGCCGTTGGATCGGAAACAGCTTCGCTCTGGATAGACCCCTTGAAATCCCATTGGTAGTATGACTATGTGTCTATGGGAATGCGAATCAGGGTAGATGTATTTGGTCTTAACCTAAGACATGCATCGCTAATACTTGCGATAATCTGTAGGTTTTGATTTTGGTCGTCCGGGGCTTTAACAGGTTCTGTGTACGCCTCTTCTGGGTTTACTGAGAATCGTAGTGTATTGGGTGTGATGTCAAGATGGAAGTATCACTTCAGGCAATGGAGATGATGATCACGCAAGGATACATAACTAGTACTCTCAAATACTGCAGTTATCGGGATAGTATGACTAGGTCATGATTATCCGATTAAAGAGACTAGTTGCTAGTGATCCGATATATACTTCGTACGGGACAGACACAATTCCAGCCCTAGGCCTAGCATGTGACATTCGATATTGGATCATAATACGCAATACATTGTATACTACGCCTGATACAGATTATGTATATTCCATGTTGAATATATTTATGGAGAATTGGGTAGGCACGGTGCTTTGCTAGAAGCCAACCATGTCTTGTAAATCGGTGAGAACTTGGTACACGGTACCCACGTGTCGGATAGTCCAACAACCGTATTTACTGCCAACATATCCAGGGATCTCTTGGGTCGCTTCCCAAAGATTCACCGATGACACTTGACTCGAACAGAATTAATCTGGGATTAATTATGAGAAAGAAAATTAATATGGGATTAATTACGGCAAGAATTAATTCTGGATTAATTATGAGACAGAAAATTAATCTGGGATTAATTGCGTCATGAATTAATCTGGGATTAATTCGTGAAGAAGAGAGAACGCCAATAATTTGGAATTAATCGGTAAAATAAATTTAATAGTTAAATTGGATTTTACTATTTAATTTATTTATTTGGGCTAAATAATATAACAGATATATTAATTGAAATTGGATTTCAATACGGAATTAAAATTGGATTTAATTCAAGCGAACGAATTAATTTGGAATTAATTCGTAAGTGACTTTCGTAATAATTTTGTGAGGCATTATTATTTAATTAAATTGGATTTAATTATTTAGCGACGAAAAATTCGTTTAGTCGGATTAAATGAACCAGGCCTAAAGTGTGTTGTGTAAGCCAACTTCAATTTGGAATTCAAATTTGGGTGAGACCCACATCACATGTCACTATTTGTGATGGAAGTGGTTGACAACTTTAATTGTTGGACTTTAATTACACAACACACCTAACACACTTAAGTTAAACTTTTGGAAGTCAACTTTTGTATCATGTTTTGGAAACTTAAAAATCACTATTCACTCTCTTCCTAAACTCTCTCATGGCCGATTCTTTCATCACTTTGGTAGGGAAAATTTTGTTTCAATTTTTGGACAAAGCTAGCACTTTGGGAGTCAAAGAAAGGTGATAGGGAAACTCACCCAAGAGTTTGGAACTCAAAAGAAGGGCTTGGAGCTTCTACAACAAAGAAAAAGTTTTGAATCTCATCCAATCAATGTAAGTTTTTTCCGTAAACTTTCTTGAATTATTCACACTAGAATCATGTTTAGGATCCTTGGGTAAGTCTTAGAGACACTAACATTAACCTGAGGATGTAAAGATATGTCTGATTTTAGGTCTTCATTCTCTGTGGTTGGTATGAATGGCTCGGGTAGCTCTTCTTCAAACATCAGTGCAAAGCAAGCTCTAAGATCTTCATTTTGAGGATGAAAAGTTTCATCCTCTCTTTCTGGTACAGTTGGTACAAACAACTCTGCTTCTTGTTCTTCGTCAGAGTCCGATGAATAATAAAAATCAAATTGAGACTTTTTTGGTTCGGGCTCCTGAACTGATACTTCTGATTCTTGATACTGCTCAGCCTCATCGTCTGTTATGATGTCATGATGAAACTCTGGATACTCGAAGGGTTCCTCAGTATTATTTGCTCCATGAGATATGTAATTTAGGTTGTCTGTTAATTGTCTAATTTGATCTGTCATCCTCTATATGGATGCTGCTAGACTCTGAATTTATGCATCAAATTTAGCTTCCCGTTCCTTGAGCCAATCTTTGAGCATATCAATCAATTGATTTTCCTTTGATGGTTCTGGTTCTTGATGAAGATCGTAGATGGATGGTGGATAAGATGGAAAATATGGTTCAGTGAAATATGCTGGTTCTTCGTACCTTGAAGAATTCTGATAATTCTGCCACTCGTAATTGTAGTAATGATTAATGCTCGGGTGGTTACCATCACATATCTCACATCTCTCTATTGTGTTTAGTTGAGCAAATGTTGTGTTGAATGGCTCTGACATCCAGGGATAGCTATTGGGCTGGACAACAGGTCTCAGAAAATCGGACTGTTGCTCCTTGATTTGGGATGTATATTCACCTCGTAAAACTCGTAATTCTTTAATCACCCAACTAAGATCCATTTTCAACCACTTGAAAAATAAAAGAAGAAAATAAAAATTACAGATAAAAATAAAGAAAATTAGACACAAGTAAAATAGATAGCTTCAAAATTAATAACTCAAAAAAAATAAGTCCCCGGCAACGGCGCCAAAAACTTGACCGGCGTATAACGCAAGCGCACATATCATTCAAGTAGTATAAAAATATCGATCCCACGAGGACTTAATTCCTACTGTTGTTATTAATTATTGATACTATTTATTTACAAGTATCTAATTAAAGGGAGAAGAGAATGATTGCTTGATTGATTGGTTGAATATGGATTTGCTGATTAAATAATTAAAATAACAAAAGAAAATACTAAGGAAAATAAACACAAGACACAAACATCTAGGGTTGTGATTCCACACAATATTATTCTAATGATGAATTGATTCTCTTATATATGTGTAACAAATCAGTTTGCTAACCTGGAACACGATATTATGCAAAAGCCTCTGTCGATGGTCAAATGCAAATACCCAAAATTACCCAATTAATCATATTTCTATGTTAACCAAGTTACCTGAATTCATTAAGTTCAGGTTCCAATTGTGGCTACCCCCGCCCGACAAGTATATGTCCATCATGTAAGGAAATCTATTAAAGGGTTATTTATCCTCAATGAAGATCGTGGGCTATTGAATCTAAGGCTAAACCTAAAATCCATTTTCCAAGTTCATTTTAAGTTTACCATATCAATCTTATTAGTGATCGGGCAACAAGAACCATTAAGCTTAAGATTCAATAAACAACTAAAGAATTACCCATAATATAATTAAATCAATTATTAAGCATGTGAATATTGTGTGTCATCACTTCCCTATAATAAAAATAAAATGATGAGGTTAGGGGATCCACCTTTCCTATTTCTAATTTAGAAATCTCCCTTATTATAATATAGAAATTATCACTGATATTACCAACCGATCATATCGGCAGTATCCTGATTAAGTCAGATTTTCAATTAAGTCCACCGGACCATAAATGCGGTGTTATTATTTGTCCATAAACCATCCATATAGGCGGTAATCTTCTGTCACCTAAAGACCGACCATATAGGCGGTGTCACATTATGTCAAATAAAGAAAACCAGCCATTAAGGCGGTATAATCTTTAGTTTAAATTATAATTTCCATTTAATAATTAAGGGAGATTGATCTAAACTAAAATAATAAAAGCTTCACCCTTCCCCTAGCAGAAATTTAACTACTAAATATAAAAGAAAAGAAAAGAAAATAAAATAAAATAAACTATTACTATTACTGAAAAGAAAAAACATAATTAAAATACTGAAAATAAATAAAAACAAGATGCAATCCTTAAATTCCTTACAAAAACCTAAGGAAAACATGAAGCAAATGAAATGGAATTGGGCAGAATTTATAGGCAAAATTTGCCTTAGCGCGTCGCGACTCTGAGCTGGCAGGCGGAGCAAACACGCTTTGACTGTTGACTGCTGATGTGGCACGTGAAATCTGTTGGCCCAATAGAATTCTAACACATGGCACATGGTTTGTTTGGTCCAATGATATGTTGACACGTGGCAGAAGATGATTGGCTGATGATGACGTGGCTGACATGTGACAAGCTAATTCGACATGTGGCTCATATGGCTGAAACGTGTCAGACACGTATATGACACGTGTCAGCATATGATGCGGTCCAATTAGATGATGACACGTGTCACGTGTATTTTTGGCAGCATATGATGATGACATGTGTCACGGCGCATGTTAGCAGATTTGATGTGATGATGACACGTGGGAGGCGCACGTTAGCATCCGGTGTATTTTAGTAATTACGTATTTTAGCAAACTTCTCATATTTTGACACGTGTCCCGGTGCATTTTAACAGAACTCGGCGCACGTTAGCCGTCACGACGCAGAAGGCTTGTGCTTTGCGATGCCCGAATTATCATTTTGCCCTTTTTGTCCGTTTTTCACTGTTTTGTCCCTGAATTGATTCCAGAGAATCCTGAAAAATTATTTATCTATAAAATAACACAAAACATATCAAAACATTCATAAAACTGAAGACACTATACAAAATATTAGGTCAAATGAGTGGGAAATAGTGATACATTTACCAGTCATCAGCGGGCTTGGGTATATCGGTTTGGGCTCGTCGTTTCGATTCACGGGTAGAGCCACCCATCAAATTGAAGGCTTCACCGAGTAATACAAGGTTACAATGATGATTTTTATCGATTGGTGCTCAGTTTCGCACAAAATAAGGGAATAACATGTGCGTGAACAATGATCCATTTGCTAGGGTGTTCGTGGGATCGTTGGGAGTCCTTATATGCCCTTAAAATCTTAGTAAAACATTCCGATAAAAACCCGTTAATTTCAAGTTTATCGTTAAATGTTCGGATTTTTCCAATAGCTTCCTAGAGTAGTGTAATGATAAAAATTGAATTGTTTGAGCATGAATATATTGAATTTGTGTATTTGGTAGAATTCGAGTGAAAATAGAACAAATTGGATCGATTTGTGCATATGATAATGTTTTACTAAGTGTAATGATAGATATAAGTTAATTATGATGATATAATAATATTAAATAATTCTGGATAGGTTCAAAGGGTTCAAGACACTTTCGTAGTTTTTGCGAAAATATTTTTGGAAGATTTTTTTGAAAATATGTAATCGGAGGATTTAAGTTATTTGGATGTTTGGATTATTGTGTAATGATGTTTTAAGATTAATGAAACTAAAATCGTTGAAATCAGACTTGATTTGGGTATTTCGAGAAGATCTGAATGTTTAGTTTAGATAAGTCAAGAATTTCGTAAAATCGCGATTTTAACGACGTTTTACCATTTATTTTGATTGATTTAACTAGGACCAGGAGTGCCTGCGTGCGAATCCAGGCAAGTAACTCATGCGATGAGTACTTAAATTGTTAATTATGCATGGGCTTGGGAGTACTTGAACCTAAGGTTTGGGTTTTGTTATTACTATGATATGAAATGAGATAATGAATTTAATGTCCATATGCGTATATTTATGTATGTAAGTGTATGAACCTATAATAATATGTATATATTATTGGATTTGGTGCTTGAAGCGTCAATTCGAATAATGTATTACACAATATATTTTATTATTTATTAATAAAATAACTACATTTTCATTTTAAACCTTATTAATGGTAAGGTCATTATGCATATTAGATTGATGTATAAATATATTGAACATAACATCAATCTTAGAATAGTCATTTAGTAATACTGGATACTGGGTGGTCCGGCATTGGGATAATGTTACTATTATAAACTATTCTCAAAGTAAATATCCGTAGTCGTTGATTTTGGAATACGGTCGAATTCCTATAACCTAAAAAACTAGCACATATTGTAAATTGGAATTGGTGTTCCAATGGTTTAACCCGATGTACTAAGAGTATTGGAAATTGGTATAGACAAGTGGGTATTCATTGGAGCAAATATTGAATGACCACAGGCGATTCCTAATAGTTGGAATTACATACCACCGTCAATAGTAATCTCCTCGAGTTGAGTAGCATATGCGATCCTTTGACTATAGGATAACATTGATTTTTTGTTAGATCCTCCACACTTAGATGCCATGTATCTCATAGACCTTTCATGATATGGACTCTAGATGTTCGTTACATGTGGACCGATGCACTCGTTAATCAAATGCGTTTCAAGATAGGATCTATCGGCCCGTATGAGTACTATAAGGGGTTTAGAGATCCATGTAAGTAAGTCACGATTCTTAAAACTTTGGCCAAAGCTGATCACCTAAGTGGATCGCATAAATCAGAAACTTGACAGAGGGATTGTCGACAAGAGATGTGCACCTCGAAAACTTGACTGTGTAATCTATCTTTCATAAGCACAACTCGGATAGCCTACGACGGAGGGATTGTTAAACTTATGTGATGACCTCGACTTGTATAGTTCAGAAAGGTTTTTTGTGATCTTCGCGATTTCAGAGGTGGAAGAATTACGTATATATAAGTTAGGCTTATATGACGAACGTGTTTGGACTAAGAGAGACCCACAATATGAAGTGTACTTACTGAGCATTTGGGTAGCCGATACTTTTTGATACTAAATAATATTTGATATTATAATTATCAACTAAAATAATTAAGTGTTATTGGATAACATTAATTATTTACTTTGACCCAATTGTATTAATTGGATTAATCCAAAATCACACAAGGGTTTTGTTGCAATTTCATAAATATCTCTACCATTGGAGGATATTTTGGTAATTACAATATATAATATATGTGTATTTGTCTTGATTTAATTTGATTAAATAAAAGTGATAGAAATTTAACTAATACATTAATTAAACTTTGTCTTGATTTAATTGGATTAAATTAAAATGGTAGATAAATGTGATTAGTCGTACTTAATTACAAATATTTGGACAAATTGGATTAAGTCCACTAAAAAGTTGATTAGAACTTTTATTAATTAAAAATGTATAAATTTTGCTATAAAAGGCAAGCTTTAGTAAGTTTTTATTTAAGCTTGAACTTAAGAAGTTAAGCTTGAGAAAGTTAAAAACAAACAAGAGTTATAGAAATTAGCCTAAGTAAAAGAAGTGTTTAAATAAGCTTTGGAAGATCTCTACAACATTTCAACAATGTGAAATCAAGCTTGGATCTTGGAGTGAAGCTTGTAGCATTGGAATCAAGATTGGATCTTCGAGTCAATGTTGCTAACTTTGGAAGTTTTCCATAACATTTCAACAAGGAAAAGAAGATTGGATCTTTGTATCAAGCTTGCTAGATAAGTTTGATGTTGAAGTTAGGCTAATTAATTGTGTAAGGATGCTTTGGAAGTATAAACACAATATGCTTGTAATTGGGTCAAATTTTTATGTTAGACATAGATATAATATTAGAGTTTGGAACTCTAGATAATAGCTTGGAGCTCTGGCTACCATTCTATAATTACTTGACCACCTTTGGGTGACCTAAAATTATTAATGAGTCATTTCATGGTGGGATTCTATTTTAGTTTATGTTTTGATTCAAAGAAATACATATATATATATATAAGAATATATACATGTTTTTTATAATATATGTGTTGTGGTTGGTATTAAAATTAAAATTATTTTGGGTGATGTTTTTAAATGTATTTAAGGATTTTTTTAAAAAAATAATATATATATATATATAAACACAGTGTGCTGCCTTCAGCAGCACAGCATGATGCGTTGCAGCGCATCATGTTGGGCTGCAGCGTAGCATACGCAGTGTGCTGCTACAAAGCAAGCTCAAGCGCACGCTAGGTGTGCAGGATCCGATTTTTATGCGGGACCGTTTTTCTTTCGTTTTAATTTTTCAGGACTCCATTTTATACCTGATTTTTCCCTAATCACTCGTGATGGAATATGGTATTTCAGTAAAATATTTAAAAATATACCCATACTTGATATCCACGGGTTAGACCCAATCTCGCTACACGAGACACTTATCCGACCCTATGGGTCCCACATCTGCCCCAAATAGAATGGTATCAGTGCATGTCTTAACCAAGAATACGTGGTGCATGTTTCACATGTTTTTGAATTTATGCCTCTATAATTTTAATTTATTTATGCATAAGTCATATTGGATATGCATTGCATGTTTTAAATTAATTTTATATTTTGACCCAAGTACGTTAATGACTTGATTGTTATCAATCTCTGGTGATTATTAGATTATTTTTTTAACTAATAATATTAATAATGTTGGAGCAGTATTGAATGGTCCGTCTTGTCAATATATGGATGAATGAGTTCTTACTATTTATGCCCAATACCGTCATTATTATGAGGGTATAGGTGATCGGAACTTAGATCACTCCAGTAAAATATTAGATGTAGCATGATGTGTTAATGTAGTCACCCAATATCGTCATTATTGTGAGGGTGTACTACGAAGTTCATTAGTGCACATTGACAAGTATACAACTGGAACACGTCTTAATCTAATATTGTCATTATTGTGAGGATAAAAAACGGTTCAGGACCAAACTTAGGAGTCACATGAATGTGATTGACCTTAGAGGTTGACCGGCGTAAACACACACGTATAACGCAAGCGCACTTATCGTTCAAGTAGTATAAAAATATCGATCCCACGAGGACTTAATTCTTACTGTTGTTATTAATTATTGAATCTATTTATTTACAGATATCTAATTGAGGGATAAGAGAATGATTGCTTGGTTGATTTGGTTGATTGTAGTTTTGCAAAATAAATAAATAAATAAAAAAGACAAAAGAAAATACTAAGGAAAATAACAAAAGACACAAAGATCTAGGGTTGTAAATCATTCTAATATCATTTTAAAGATGAAGTGGTTATTTTATGTTTGTGTAATAAATCAGTTTACTAACCTGGAACACAAAATTATGCAAAAGCCTCTGTCGATGGTCAGACGCAAATACCCAGTTTAACCCAATTGAACCATATGTCTATGTCAACCAAATTATCTGGATTCATTAAGTTTAAGTTCCAATTATGGCTACCCCCGCCCGACAGGTATATTCCTATCCTGTAAGGAAATCTATTAAAGGGTTATCTATCCTCAAGGAAGATCGTGGGCTATTAAGTCTAAGGCTGAAACCTAAAATCCCTATGTCTAGTTCATTTTAGATTTACCACATCAATCTTATTGGTGATCAGACAACAAGAAGTATTAAGCTTAAGACTTAATAAGTAAACCTTTAAATTACCCAAACTATAAAATAACCCCTTATAAACCGGTGATATTAGAATTCATCACAACCCCAGATAACTAACACATAACTAGGGCTAGTAACAACTTAAAAGGAAAAGACATAAAGTAAAAATACTGAAAAGTAAAAGACATAAAGTAAAACTGAAAAGTAAATTAAAATAAAATGCTAAGGTAAAATGAATTACTTTTACTACTACTAATTTAGATATCTCCCATAAAATAATATATAAACTTGTGATTCTTTCTCCAACCAGCCATATAGCGGTAACCTGATTAAGTCAAATTAAGTCCAACCAGCCATAAAGGCGGAACCAAAATTAAATTGCCAACCGACCAATCTGGCGGTATCCTTTATTAGTCAGGTTTAAACCAGATTAAAATGAATTACCAACCGACCAATCTGGCGGTATCCTTTTTAAGTCATATTTTAAATAGTGAATATATTATTTTTAAGGGAAATTAATCTAATAGTAACAGTAAAAGAATTACCTTTCACCCTAGCTGGGGAAGTTACCTCCTCATGGTAAATAGTAAAAACTGTAAAAAGTAAAAAGTAAAAATTAAATTACTATTATTACAAAATGTAATTAAAATTATTTACAAAACTAAAAACTAAAAATAAAAAAAAAAAAAACTAAAAACTAAAGAATCTAGAGAGAGAAACTCTCTCTTTAGAAGGAATTTAGAGAGAGGAAGGTGCAATCAATTCTGAAATCTCGAGCTCAATTTATAGGCCTCGGTAGGATCCAGCGTCGCGACGCCAGGTCCTCAGCGTCGCTACGCCAGATTTGTCGACGTGGCACGCTCTGGTTCGCTGGTTTGAAGATTCTGGATAAGCTGATAAGGTGACACATGGCAGAGTGGTTGGGCTTCAATTATTGTGACACGTGGCGGCTTCTGATTGGTCGCTGAGATTCTTATCCGCCACGTGTCAGATAAGGATAGGATATCCAATAATTGATGCTGACGTGGCGATGACGTGGCGGTGACATGGCGACGACGTGCCGACACGTGGGAAAGAGACTGTCGGCACCGTAGATTTGCGACACGTGTCACTTCCTGATTGGCTGATGATGATGTGGCAGTGATGTGGCAATGTTGACTTGTTGACTTGCTGACGTGGCTGATGACATGGAATGACACGTGGAACATGTGGCGATGATGACTGTCGGCACCGTATGATGCTGACACGTGGCACTGCGCATGTTAGCAGATCGGCTGTGATGGTGACATGTGGCACGGCGCATTTTAGCAAAGTCAAACTTTTCTCAGATTCTGATTTGTGGACCCGGCGCACGTTAGTACTGTTCGACGCATTTTAGACATCGCGACGCTGAAAGATTGGCGTCGCGACGCGCTTAAGACCAAAATATCCCTGTTGACGCATTTTTGTCCGTTTTTGCCCCAAATTGCCTCCAATGCTTTCCAAACTTTATTTATCTTCAAAATAACACAAAACATATCAAAACGTTCACAAAACTCAAGAAACTATACAAAATATTAGGTTAAATGAGTGGGAAATAGTGATATAAATACCACTCATCACACCCCCAAACCTAACATTTTGCTAGTCCTCGAGCAAAACATAGAGTAAAATAACATGAAAATAAAATTAACTAAGCCACTTTCGTAGGGATCACGGTTGCATTTAGCATATGCAACAAGCCTTTAAACCCCTAGGTGTCCCTAGTGGACGAGTTGTAGTCTCGTGAGGGTTTACAGCAATGATACCCACAAACATTTTACAAAAGTAAACAGGTATTAAAACTAATGCACACAAAAGCAAAAAGACAAGCGAAAAGAGAATAAAGAAGTTAGTAACTAATCAGGTGAAACTTCTACTCCAAGTTACTAGTTGTTTTGTTTCTTTCTAAATTACCGAATAAGTAAATTCTCCGATTGTTTTTACTATTCTCCATATACACAGCCAACAAAATATTAATCAACTCATTTTTGCCCACAACAGTCATAAGTGCAGTTGATAAGAGAGTAATATTTTTGTCCTAAAGTTCTATCAGATTTCACACTTTTTTGTAGCAATGGAATAATTTTTCTCATTTTTCTGATTTTTATTTTTATTTTTTATTTATATACAATATCTTCCATCTATGTAACGAGCGTTGGGTTGGTGGCTCCCAAACCAATTGGCTTTAGGGCACTAGGTGTTAAGACACCCCTACGGACTTAATTACTCAGACTTCAGATATATATATTTTTTGCAGCATCTTTGATCCATGTAACGAGCTTGGGCCAGTGACTCCCAAACCAGTTGGTTTTAGGGCACTAGGTGTTAAAACACCCTTACAGACTTAATAACTCGGACCTTAGATTGATTTTTTTTTTACTCCACTGTTTTTTGAGATGTTTCCTCCAATTAAACTAGAGCACTGAATATTACAAACTTTTCAATTTTAGCTCATGTCTATATGTTACTAGATATGTTGATAATATTTGCTAACTGAACATATGAAGATCCATTTTAGTCTGTTTTAACGAGAATTCACAAATTAAATAATTCAAAATGAAATAAACAAAAATTAACTTGTTTCAAAAATAGGCTTGAGATACGTCTCAGGAATGGAAACTCCTTACTCAGCTATCTCTTACCAATTTCACTTTTTTAGTCAAAATAAAAACACAAAACACAAAATATTTTTGTAATTTTTGAAAATTTTTCAAATTTTTTTTTGTATTTTTCGAAAAAATTTAGGACTAAAAATAAAAACAATATACAACTAAAAACAAGGTACTAATTAACTAATTCCCTCCCCCAACCTAAATGAGACATTGTCCCCAATGTCTTAAACAGTAATAGGAGAGTTAAGAAGGTCGTACCTGGTTAGCTGAAAATCTACAGGAAATTAAAGGTTAAGATCCAGATTAATCCGACGCCTCTTACCACGATCGTCCTCGGACCAATTTATCTTTGAAAGGATAGGGTCAACTTATGGTTCATAGGCTATGAGTTGGTCTATTAGATCAGGAGCAGTTCTGGCAGTAAAGAGGAGTTCTTTCAAAGGTTTTGACACGAACCCATTTCTCCGAGCATCATCAAGAAAAACACAAAGAAAATCATAAATTCCATCAACATTAAACAGTCCAAGCGGTTTCTGGTGTATGTTCAGGTTCGCCCAAGATAATACTATAAATATTTCCTCCAATGTACCTAAGCCACCTGACAAAGCGATAAAAGCATCAGCACGGTTAATCATTTCTACCAGTCGTTCAGACATACCTGGCACGATCAGTTCCTCTCCATTTGATGATCCAATAAGATTTGCCTCTGCCAAGGGTTTTGGGATGATTCCCAAAACGTTACTGCCTCCTTCCTGTACAGCCTTTGAAACGATCCCCATAAGTCCGAGATTGCCTCCGTCATATATTAAGTGCATATTCCTTGCTGCTAAGACTCGACCCAATTCCTGTGCTGCTTCTATGTATTGTGGTTTAGTACCAACACTACTACCGCAAAACACACAAATATTTTCAACTCGTCTTCTTGAAGTGGCTTCCATTTTTTTTATGTATTTCTTTCTCAAATCAGGATGCCTTCAAAAGTGCATTGACGAGCTGAATTTATAGTACCTGAAAAGGGTGAGTAAAAATAGCACAAGTATCTTCCAAAGGACGATTAGTAACAAAATTGTAAAATAGATCGTGATATGGTCAAAAAGGTCTGGATCATGTCTACGAAAATAAAGATAATTACAATAGAAAAGCGAATCAAATCAATAATTAAGACAACGAAATTGTGTACGCAATACGCTACTCGTTTGGTATATAAATCCATTAGGATGCGTTTCAAGAATCCATTTATTATTCAGCCATTGCTAATGAATTAGCTTTCATTTTTGCCAAACACCATTCCTTCTGTCTAAAAATGCTCCGTTTGTGCTTTTCCCTACAAAAATAACACACAAAATTAAAAAAAAAAAATTCTACAACATGTATACACAAAATATAAAACAGAAATTACAACAAATTGCATGGGTTGCCTCCCTGCTAGCGCTAAATTTTTCATCTTCAGCCAGACGTGACTGAAATTCATCTGTTAAGGAGGTTTCAATGTCGTTTTAGTTGTCCGATCAAAAACAATCCCGTGAGCATTGCTTTTGAAGGGTCTCTTCCAACGGTAAGGTGGCAAAAAGAGTTTTGTCTCATTCAGTGCTCGTGCCACCTTTTTGCTCCTTGTTGTTCCAGTGGTTTCTGCAAAAAAAGAAAGAAAATCAGGAGGTCTTATATGGTGCTTGACTTGGAATGGAAGTTCCATTCTGTCAAGCTTCAGGGTGATATCTTTGATTTGTACTCCCCAAAACAGCGATGTTTCTCCTGAATGCTCTGGATCTTTATTAAGGTCAGACATTTGCTCCTCCATTTGCTCTGTTTCTTGCTCCACATTTTCTTCACAGATGAATTTTAAAATTTTTGTATTTAATTCTTCATCCGTCATCTGTGAAATACATGCTTCAAAATTGTCAACCTGAGGATGTAATGATGTTTCTGACATTAGGTTTTCATCCTCTGATATGACTGGAATGGTTGGCTCAGGTAGATCTTCATCAAACATCATGGTAAAGCATGCTCCAAGATCTTCATTTTAAGGATTGAAAGTTTGATCCTCCGTTGTTGGTGCAGTTGGTACAAATAGATCAGCTTCATCCTCGTCAGAATCTGAATAATAAAAGTCAAATTGAGACTTTGCCGGTTCGGGCTCCTGAACTGATACCTCTGGTTGTTGATACTGCTCAGCCTCCTCCTCTGTTGAAGTGTCATTGTGAAATTATTGGTACTCGAAGGCTTCATCAGTGTCATCTGAAACTGGTTCTTGAGGTATGTAGTCCTGGTTTTCTGTGAATTGTCTCATTTGATCTGTCATCCTCTGAATGAATTCTGATTGTCTCTGAATACTTTCCAATTGATTCTGGCTTGTTTCAAGCATTGCATCCAACTCGAACATATCTTTGAGCATGTTTAACAACTGATCTTCCTCTGATGGTTCTAGTTGTTGATGAAAATCGCATATGGATGGTGGATAAGATGGAAAATGTGATGGTTTTTCATACTTTGAATGATTATGAAAATTCTGCCACTCTGAAAGGTATATACATTGATCGCTCGGGTGGTTACCATCACATATTACACATCTCCCCATTTCGTTCTGTTGAGCAAATGTAGAATTGTTTGGTTCTGGCAACCAGTGATAATTGTTGGGCTGGACAACAGGCCTCAGAAAACCGGACTGTTGCTCCCAGATGTGGGGTGTATCTCTTCTTGTAAAGCTCGTAATCTTTCAATCTCCCAGTAGTGTTCCATTTTTCAATCACCTGAAAATACAATAAAGAAATAAAAATGACAGATAAAGATAAAGAAAATTAGATATAAGTAAATTAGATAGCTTCAAAATTAACAACTCAAGAAATATAAGTCCCCGGCAATGGCGCCAAAAACTTGACCGGCGTAAACACACACGTATAACGAAAGCGCACGTATCGTTCAAGTAGTATAAAAATATCGATCCCACGAGGACTTAATTCCTACTGTTGTTATTAATTATTGAATCTATTTATTTACAGATATCTAATTGAGGGATAATAGAATGATTGCTTGGTTGATTTGGTTGATTGTAGTTTTGCAAAATAAATAAATAAATAAAAAAGACAAAAGAAAATACTAAGGAAAATAACAAAAGACACAAAGATCTAGGGTTGTAAATCATTCTAATATCATTTTAAAGATGAAGTGGTTATTTTATGTTTGTGTAATAAATCAGTTTACTAACCTGGAACACTAAATTATGCAAAAGCCTATGTCGATGGTCAGACGCAAATACCCAGTTTAACCCAATTGAACCATATGTCTATGTCAACCAAATTATATGGATTCATTAAGTTTAAGTTCCAATTATGGCTACCCCCGCCCGACAGGTATATTCCTATCCTGTAAGGAAATCTATTAAAGGGTTATCTATCCTCAAGGAAGATCGTGGGCTATTAAGTCTAAGGCTGAACCTAAAATCCCTATGTCTAGTTCATTTTAGATTTACCACATCAATCTTATTGGTGATCAGACAACAAGAAGCATTAAGCTTAAGACTTAATAAGTAAACCTTTAAATTACCCAAACTATAAAATAACCCCTTATAAACCGGTGATATTAGAATTCATCACAACCCCAGATAACTAACACATAACTAGGGCTAGTAACAACTTAAAAGCAAAAGACATAAAGTAAAAATACTGAAAAGTAAAAGACATAAAGTAAAACTGAAAAGTAAAATAAAATAAAATGCTAAGGTAAAAGGAATTACTTTTACTACTAACTAATTTAGATATCTCCCATAAAATAATATATAAACTTGTGATTCTTTCTCCAACCAGCCATATAGGCGGTAACCTGATTAAGTCAAATTAAGTCCAACCAGCCATAAAGGCGGAACCAAAATTAAATTGCCAACCGACCAATCTGGCAGTATCCTTTATTAGTCAGGTTTAAACCAGATTAAAATGAATTACCAACCGACCAATCTGGCGGTATCCTTTTTAAGTCAATATTTTAAATAGTGAATATATTATTTTTAAGGGAGATTAATCTAAATAGTAACAGTAAAAGAATTACCTTTCACCCTAGCTGGGGAAGTTACCTCCTCATGGTAAATAGTAAAAACTGTAAAAAGTAAAAAGTAAAAATTAAATTACTATTATTACAAAATGTAATTAAAATTATTTACAAAACTAAAAACTAAAAATAAAAAAATAAAAAAAACTAAAAACTAAAGAATCTAGAGAGAGAAACTCTCTCTTTAGAAGGAATTTAAGAGAGAGGAAGGTGCAATCAATTCTGAAATCTCGAGCTCAATTTATAGGCCTCGGTAGGATCCAGCGTCGCGACGCCAGGTCCTCAGCGTCGCTACGCCAGATTTGTCGACGTGGCACGCTCTGGTTCGCTGGTTTGAAGATTCTGGATAAGCTGATAAGGTGACATGTGGCAGAGTGGTTGGGCTTCAATTATTGTGACACGTGGCGGCTTCTGATTGGTCGCTGAGATTCTTATCCGCCACGTGTCAGATAAGGATAGGATATCCAATAATTGATGGTGACGTGGCGATGACATGGCGACGACGTGCCGACACGTGGGAAAGAGACTGTCGGCACCGTAGATTTACGACATGTGTCACTTCCTGATTGGCTGATGATGATATGGCAGTGATGTGGCAATGTTGACTTGTTGACTTGCTGACGTGGCTGATGACATGGAATGACACGTGGAACACGTGGCGATGATGACTGTCGGCACCGTAGGATGCTGACACGTGGCACGGCGCATGTTAGCAGATCGGCTGTGATGGTGACACGTGGCACGACGCATTTTAGCAAAGTCAAACTTTTCTCAGATTCTGATTTGTGGACCCGGCGCACGTTAGTACTGTTCGGCGCATTTTAGACGTCGCGACGCGCTTATGACCAAAATATCCCTGTTGACGCATTTTCGTCCGTTTTTGCCCCAAATTGCCTCCAATGCTTTCCAAACTTTATTTATCTACAAAATAACACAAAACATATCAAAACGTTCACAAAACTCAAGAAACTATACAAAATATTAGGTTAAATGAGTGGGAAATAGTGATATAAATACCACTCATTAGAGGTCTACGTAATGAGTTTATGAAGGCCAAGACCGTCATTATTTTGAGGCTAGAGTAAATATTATGGGATCCACTTCCCACTGTGAAATTTTGATTGTCAAATTTCCATTTTTCCGTTAAGGGAGATTACAGAATTACATAAAGTAGTGAGAGGGCACTAATAGATTTAAAATTCATAATAATTTTAATTTTTTTCTATTGAAATGAAAAATATTATACTAGTGTTTAATTATTGTTTTATAGATGGCTACCGCAATTCCATTAGCACGAATTTTGAATTCTAATAAACTGAAAGGAGTCGAGAACTTTTTTGAATGAGAAATGAACATTCTTCTTGTTTGGGAGTTCGAAAAGTTAAGCTATATGACGATCAATCCATTGCTTGTTGAAATTGATCTTGATTCCACTCCTGAAGAGCGAGAAACTTTTGAAAAATATAAGGATGATAACATAATGGTGAAATCCTACATTTTATGATCGATTGTTCCAGATTCGCTCAGACAGTACATAGAGGTACCAGATGCTTGGAGCATTATGGGGACACTCAAGAATTTATTCGAAGCAAATAAAGAAATATAAATATATCAGAGGACTAAGGAATTATTCCATACTACGCTCAAGAATGGAGGAGCGGTCAGCATCCATGTTTTGAACATGATCAACAAGGTCTGATATTTGGAACGACAAGGCATTGTGATTAATGAACGGCTAGGCCGAAATTTTATTCTGTCTTTTTTGTCATGTACTTATGATGGCTTTGTGTTAAACTTTCATATTGATGCAAGTTAGTTATGAAGAACTTCATAACATGTTACGCACGGTGGAACATGATTTGAGGAAATACAATCCCACTTTGTACCTCCATGGTAGAGCAAGCTCTTCAAAGACTTCTAAGAAGTCAAAGAAAATCAAAATGGGAAAGAAGAAAATATCAAAAAGAAACTCCAAGAAGAACAAAACTGTAAGACTGCATGTAGCTCGTGATCAATGTCTACAATGGAAGAAAGATTGTCCAGAGCTGAAAGGAAAGGTATGACCCTCAGGTACGGTTTATATGATAAAGATAACTATTTGATATGTGAATGTTCTTTATCTAACGGTCATTATATTTTGGAAACATATAGAGATGTCTTTAATGTATAGAAAAATATTAGTAAAAGATTTGAATTAAATAATACTGAATTATGGCATATGAAAATGGGCCACATAGGTATTAGACGTCTATTAAAATTGGTTAAGAGTGGTTTGATTGAAGATCATAAGTAGATCCTTATCCGATTTGTGAGCATGTATCCAAGGAAAAATGACAAAGGCCCCATGTCTTGGTGTTAGACAATGTGCTGAAGATTTATTGGAGCTAGTACACAGTGATGTGTGTGGTCCATTAAACTATGTCGCTCATGATGGTTTTGTTAGGGTTGGTGCTCTGATCGCCAATTTCTTATGTATTTCCCTGTAAATACTCTTGTAAGTATTTTATTAATGAATAAAATAAATAGTTTCTATAATATGAATTATTTTCTTTTATGGTAAAGACGTAAATGACCATAAAGTGATTGGTTATGATACAGTTACAAAAGCGTCGCAATTGACATTGAGCAGTATCATAACAATATCATTCTTTAATTGTTCCTGGTCAAGGTTTATAATTACTTGGTCAGTAAGTAAACTCGCTGAGACTGGTACGTGTCGTATATTGAAATATTGAACTCCAATGGTTTCTCAATGAACCATGAGTCTCGGGAGACTCGTATAGACACATAGGTATTTATATCGGATAAACACTGAACGACTCACCAAAGATTCTTAATAGATGGTACACCAACGTCAATAAGAATCTTCTCGGGTTGAGTGAGCATAGTGATCCTTCGACTTGAGGTACCATTGTGGATGTATGAGGTATCCTCCACACTTTGATGGCAGTCACGTCACTGATCTATTAAGATCAGACCTCCGCTTGTTCGTTGGGTGTGGACTGATCCTCAGGATATATTGTGTGTATCAAGATAGGATCTGTCAGTTTTGTGTACAGAGCATAGGTATCCATTATGGGATTAGCAATCTGTTAAATCCATAGGCCCGTGGAACACTTTAGAAGTGAGTTCTAAGTGTTATTAAGAGATTGCTAATAGAATCATCAGCGTGATTATACCTATAGAGATTTGACGTTTATATATATATCTCTGGGATAATCCGGATACCTGTGACGGAGGGATTATACGTATGCAGTGACCTCGACCTGTATGGTTTAGAGAGTTTATTTGTGTTCGTCATAATTTACGGGTGGGTAGATTATGGACACGAAATTAGATTTCGTGACGGATATTCATGAACCTAGAGAGTCACACTAATGAAATATACTCGTAGAGCACTAGGGTAACTTTTATGAATAATACTGATTATTTATAAGTCGTTTAACGATTAAACGAAAATACATGGATTTGGGATCTTTCGGCCAATTTTTAAATGTCGAATTGTGATATTGATCTTTATTATTAATATATGTATTTTTATTATTTAATGTAAATATAATACATATATTTAAGATATTTGTATTTAATTATTTGATTATTTAAATGTTGAATAATTAAATTAAATAAATAATAAATATGTATTTAATTTATTAAAGTAAGCAAATTGGCAAAATTTAATTGGATTAAATGGCCAATTTTGATTAGTTTAAATGGCTTGATTTAATTGGAACATTTGTGTATTTCATTAAATTGTTTGATGATTAACTACCACAAATTATTAAATCTTTATCCATTTATTTATTGAAATAAAAATGAAATACTTGGCTATTATTTTTCCTATTATTTTAGGCAATATGGGAAAATATATAAGGAGTTGTTTTTCATTTTTTGTTTCATTATTCAAGAACCCTAAAATCAAATACAAATATACTTTGAGAGGAAAAAGAGAAAGAAAGCAAAGAAAACTTGGAAATTTTTGGAAATTAGTAAGTTTTTCTTACTTTCTTCTACATGCAAAATGTTTCTATGACTATAAACATGTGTAGCATAGATCTTTCTCTACTCTTTTGTGTATGTATTTTGATGGTTTGGAACTTGATAGAATGATGTTAGCATGTATGATGATTAAAGAATGCTTATTAAGAGTGATTAAGTATTCTTTTAATTATTTGATAATTTTGTTGCCATTCTAGAGTTACTTAGCCACTCATAAATAACCTAGAATTGTTCTTGAGTTTTTCATGATGGTGAGACTTGTTTGGTGTGGTAAGGATTGAATTAAAGTGTTGAATTTTATAAATTTGGTGTTAATTGGTCTATTGGATAATTTTATAAAATTAGGGTTCATAACCCTTTCCAAATTTGAGGATTTTATTATATGTGTTAATTAATGATCTATATATGATGCATATTAATTTTGGTATTGATTGGACTTGATCTTGAGTGGTTTTGAACAAATTTGGACTAAAGTGCCAATGCTGTAAAATTGAGGGACCTCTCGGTAATTTAGGGAAAATTAGTTTCTTGAATTGCAATTTGTATTTTCATGTACTAGATATGTATAAATCAATTTGGGATTGATTTGGAATCAATTAAAAGTGTATTTGACAATTTAGGAATAAAATGATAAAAATATAAAGTTTTAGGGGCTAAACGGTAATTAATGAAAAATCTGATTTCAGGGGTAAAATTTAAGTTTTTAAAGTATTGTGTAACTAAAATAAATTAGTTTATTTTAATTACCTAAGAAAAATTATTGAAATCAGAAAATTTTGATTTTCTGCGTACCGCTGCGTTTACCCGGAATTGCAGCTTAAAACCCCATCAGGTTTAACATACTTCGTGACTTTCACTGATGATAAGTCAGGTTATGGATATGTCTATTTGATGAGACATAAATCAAAAATATTTGAAAAGTTTAAAATATTCTGAAACGAAGTAGAAAAACTAACAGGGAAATTCATCAAGTGCCTTCGATCAGATCAATGCGGTAAATTCATGAACGATGAATTCAGAACATATTTAAGGGAGAATGAGATTATCGCCCAATATAGCCAGCCACGTACTACTCAACACAATGGTGTGTCTGAGCGAAGAAATTGTACTTTATTAAATATGGTACATGTTGGACAGTTATGACTCATGGTGTTGTTGTACAAATTAACTATGTGACAAAGGAAATTGCTCTTTTATCATTTGTGATTAGATCACCAAGATGTATAAATGATGAAAGGTCCATATGATTAGTTTCGGATTGAGATGATATGAGACAGTATCAATCCACGAAGGTTTAATCATTAAATATCCATAGTCAGAGTATTATCGAGATTGGACATCTATAATGCGAAAAAGACTAGTATTACACTTGTGCGCATTGTGAGGGCATAACGACATAGTTCTCATATATTTGGGTATTGGATACTCATGCAAGTGTAGTAGGAGGTTGTGTTTTACCGATGGTACGGAAAACAGCTTCGCTCTGGATAGACCCCTCAGAATTCCATTGGTAGTATGACTATGTGTCTATGGAAGTCCGAATCAGGGTAGGTGTATTTGGTCTTAACCTGAGACTTGCACCGCTAATACTTGCGACAATCAATATACTTTGGTTTTGGTCGTCCAAGGCTTTAACATGTTCTGTGTACGCCTCTTCTGGGTATATTGAGAATCGTAGTGTATTGGGTGTGATGTCGAGATGGAAGTATCACTCCAGTCATAGTGGAGATGATGATCACGTAGGATACGGAACTAGTGCTCTTATATGCTGCAGCTATAGGGATATTATGACTACGTCATGTTTATCCGATTATAGAGACTAGTTACCAGAGATCCGATATGTGCTCCGTACGGGGCAGACACAAATCCAGCCCCATGCCTTGCACGTGACATCCAATGTTGGATCGAAATACGCAATACTACGTATACTATGCCTGATATAGATCACATATTCCAGTAAGAATATTTCTGGAGAATTGGGTAGGCATGATGCATTGCCAGAAGCCAATCATGTCTTGTAAATCGGTAAAAAACGTAGTACTAGGTACATACGTGTTCGGATAGTCCGACGACCGTATTTACTGCCAACATATCCGGGGATCTCATGGGTCGCTTCCCGAAGATTCACCGATGACGTATGACTCACACTTTTTTAATCTGGGATTAATTGATGAGAGAGAAAATTAATCTGGGATTAATTACGGAGATATTTTATCTGGGATAAAATATTATTTAAAAGAGAGAGAACGATTAATTTGGATTAATCGATAAAATAATATATTTGATATATTATATGAAATTGGATTTGGACGCGGAATTGAAATTAGATTTTAATTCGGGCAAACGAGTTAATTTAGAATTAATTCGTTAGCGACGTGAATAATGATTTTACTATGCATAATTATTTAATTACGTCGCAACGAAAAATTCGTTAATTTGGAATTAGCGAACCCGAGCCCGGGAGTGTTTGCGGGCGCACTCGCATTTCGAATTCAAGTGCGACCCACAAGTCACATCAAGCGTCAAATCACTAGTCAATCGATTGATGTGATGTCTAGTCACTTTGAGTGATTTGACAACTTGTCATGAGTGATGTGAATAGTGATGGAAGTGGTTGGCTTTAATGCCTTGACTTTTTGTATTTGGAAATTGTTTTTTGTATTTTGATTTTTTGGAAAATCAAAAACTAATACACATAACACATTTTCCTCTCTCTCTCTCTCTTGATGATTCACGGTTTGGAACCATTTCCCTCTTTCTCTCCCACTCGGCTTTTGAAGCCATTTTTCTTCTTAATTCTTGCTTGGCCGAGAACAAAGGAGAAGCCAAAGAGAAAATTGTGGCAATTTTCTTGTGCTAGCACATTTAAGGAAGGTGATAGGGAAACCAACTTGTGATCATGGAATCACCAAATAAAGCTTAGAGCTTGGAGCATCAATGGAGGACACCATGGCTAAAAATTAGAGCACAATTTGGAGCAGAAAACCGTGAGCTTCCATGGATGAAAGCTTGAAGATTATCGTTGTTCCTCGCATCGCCTCAACTGATCGTTGTAAGTATGATTCTGCCATGCTTTTACGAGTATTCACATGTTGTTTCTTGCTTGATAATGATCCTTAGGACCTGAGAGAAACCCAACAATGGTATTTTGAGCCATTTGAGCATGAAACTTGAACTTAGGGTTAAAATTGGGTAAATTGAATTTGAGCATGATTTGATAAAATTCTTTGATTGAGTATGCTTGAATGATGTTTAATTGAAGTTGGATATGATCAATTTCATGAAAATTTGATTGGATCAATTTTTCCCCAAAATGTGAGGCTTGGCCGAATGCATGTTGCCCTAATAAGTCATGGTATTTTTTGTTTTTTTGATCATTGGATGAGTTGGAAAACATTGGGTAATGTTGATTGTGGATTTAATTGGATTGAAACCGAATCGATTTGAAAAAACCCCAAAATGTCGTGACTACTTAACATGAAAATGATGTGATTTTTTATTAAAATGTGTTGGACATGTTTTGATGTTAATGAGCATAATTAATTGTACAAATTTGTGTTTTGGAATTGTTAATTTGGTTAATTAATTATGGCATACACTTTGAGTTAATTAAGTTATGAAATTTGGAATTTGGTAATTTAATTAATTGGGCTTATTTTGGAATTGGGCCTTAAAAGTTGTAATTGTGCTTATTGGGTTTGGTTGTACCAAGTTAGGTTTAGGCTAAATTGGTTGGATCCAATTGGGCCCAAAACCATCTCCAAAAGGTCAAATTATAACTTAATGGACCTTTAATAATAATTGGGCCTAATGGGCCTAAATTGGTTTCTTGGCAAATAAAGGTGATTCCTTAAATGGGCTTTGGTATTTGGGTTTGACCCATATTGACCAAAAGTCCATGCCTTAGAAATTAATTAAGAGCCCATTGGACTTTAATTAAATTAACATTGGATGTTAATCGGGCTTTGAGACCCATAACGATTAGATTTGGAATCTAAGTCGTAAAGGGACATTAAAAAGTGTAAATATTTAATTTGGAATTAAATAAATGAGTTAGTATTAAATACAAATTAAATTGGATTTAATGTTGTAGTTTAATTTAATTCAAGAATTCGTACTTTGAGTACTTATTCGTAAAACGAGTTTGACTCGCGCAAAATCAAATCGTTGTTTGAACATTGGATGGTCATTAATATTCAGATTAATTAATTGGATTAGATTGATTGATAACATGCTTGTGTGAATACATGGTTGCGATGTATGAATAATGAATATCAGATGGATCTTAGATGGGTGAGGGCAATTTTGGAAATTGTTGTAATAAATTTAGAATTTATTAATTGGACCTGCGTGTCCAGCCTATTACCTCCTTACTCTTTGTATTTCTCTTCTCACCTATTCCCCTCAATGTAAATGAGGTTTATTTAGAAGTGTTATGTAATCGGGTAGAAGTAATACTTATGCTAGCGGGAGAGATTTGTTTTAGGAACAATGTGTTAAGTATCCATCCGCATATCATTATTATTTTATTTACTTACGCGCCTTATTATATATTTAGAATGCATGTTTAAGGGTGTATGATGATGAGACCTTAACAAAGATAATTAATTGGTTCCCAATTACACGCGAAAAACCCTGAAAACATAATAAGCGTTTTTCCTTCCATTGAGTGATTCTTACTCAAGATCCAAGACTGGCATTGGTTTGTTGGCCAAAGTCAAGACCTTTGTCCGTCGAGGATGTGTTTGAATCATGAAGGCTTTGTTCCATATCGGTGTCTTGTCCAAGTTGTGATTTGTTGGCCAAAGTCAAGATCATTTCTTGTCCATCAACATTGATTACGAAGCTTTCCATGGTCAATGGGTTCCGCTTAACTGGGATCACTAAGTTTGTTGTGCCAAAGCCAAGGATTAGTTGATTCAGAGGAAAAAGGTTAGGCAATATATTGGATATATTGGCAAATATAAGATTTATGTTTCGGACTTGGATGTCCACCTATTGGATCTAGGAATTGAATGGGATCCAATTGATCTTAGAGATCTACCTAGTTAATTATCATACAATTTGTTGGCCAAAGTCAAGATTGTGTGTTATTTAACGGGATCCTAGCCCACTAGGAAACAAGGTTTCCCGAGTACTCAACAAAGGGTTAGAGGCTCGCCGAAAAATAGTGGGAGGCAAGTATTAAATTTGCAATATTCGTTTAGTTACTTGCCATATGGGCTCATTTCAAATATTTCGTCAAATAAATTATTTATTAGTTGGACTAATATTTAATCGTTGTTTTAATTAAAACAGTTGGACTGTATTCAAACCATTTCAATAAATAGTTGATTTTATAATAAGATTATAATAATCAATATAATTGAATTTAACCTATTAAATTATAGTTGATTATATAGTTGGACTATAGTAATCATTATAATAAATAGTACCTAAAATCGTTGATTAAATAGTTGGACTATTAGAATCAAGATAATTGAAATATTAGTGTTTAAAACATAATCCTGGGTGAAAACGTATTTAAACGACTTTAATTGACAAATTGGGAATAACGAATCAGGATAGTCCTGAAAACTAAGAAGTTACTTTATTTGATAAAATAACATATTGGGCCTAAGCCCGGAGTTGAGCAAATAATAGAACATGATATTTGGAATATTTATGTGATGATAACTTTAGTGCTTAATCCATTATGCTTTCCGCATAGACTCCTTAATTTCTTAGTCAGAACTAAGGATTAGATCCTTATAGTATGATATTGAAATTGAAGGATCTTCATAGATCTATTTTAGATCTTAGAAGAACTAATTGCAATAGTAAACTCTTGGAGAGTTAATGGCTATTCTCAAATAGACAAAGCCAAAGTTTGCAATAAGGCAAGAAGCGCAATGCGCATCTTACTTTGATATTCTAGAAGGCCAAGGCTTGGCCAAAGGCCTCTGGAGTGTGAAAAAAAAGGGCAAAGGCAAAGTCATTATAATCTTCTGGGAAGACATATGACATATCCCAAAATGTCTCCCTAAATTGTGGCAAATGGGGACACGGAAAAGTGACTGCCCTATGGACAAGGCAGACATGAAGGAAGTGAAGAGGGGCAAGGCTCCGGCTTCAACCATGTTTGTTATAAACATGTTCACTACTAGTATTAAAATTAGATTTTAGATACTAAGTGTGGTACATAAATATATGTACTAGTGTGCAGAATCTGCTGAGAGCAGGTTACTGACTTCCGTTGAGATTTATCTGCGAATCGGAAACGAGACGATAGTCGTTGTTTTAACCGTAGATACCTAAGTTTAGGAACTACCCTTCGGGTGTGTACTTAAATTAGGAAACTGTTACAATGTAACTAGTTTGACTAGATACATTATCTCTATATCAGGGTTTAACCCGTTGCGGGTATACCTTTATATTCTAGACACTAAAATGTTTTATTTTATAAAGATGATATTGAGATAAACACATTAGATGTGAATAACAATATTTATATTTTGAATATAAATAAATCTCAAACATATAACATGACAAACTAATAGCTCAAACTGAATTAATCAGTTGGGACTTATATGTGGCATTGTTATCTGGGACACAATAAACAAGACTCGTATATCCACACTTTTGAAGAGTGGGTACTAGGATAAATTTGATTCCATTCAAATAAAGTCTACGAATCTAGTTTATTGGGCAAAATGCCTAAAACACCTTTACTTGGTAAAAGTGTAAGTGCCACCGATCTGTTAGCCCTCGTTCATAGTGACGTAAGTGGGCCCATGTCTAGCTAGGCTAGATGTGGATATGAACGTTTCGTGACCTTTACGGATGTGGCATCGCGTTATGGTTATGTGTTTCTTTTGAAACACAAATCGGAAACTTTTAGAGTTTCGACACGAAATAGACAAACAGATCGGCTAAAGTATTAATACCGACACGGTTAGACCGTGATGGAAAATACTTAAGCAATAAGTTTCTCAAATACTTGAAAGAGTATAGTATTCTTTCAAAGAGGACTCCTCCCGGAACACGTCAATCTGACGGTGTGTCCGAACGGAGAAACCGAATTTTGTTGGACATGATAAGGTTATTCATGAGTCACTCTGAGCTACCATTTCCTTCGACGGATAAGCATTAACAGTGCAAAAATTATTTTGAATAAGGTTCCATGAAATCTGTTAGAGAGACTTCATATTAGATATGAACAGGAAAAAACCGGGTTTCTCATTCCTGTAGATTTGGGAATGCTAGGCATATGTTTGGATGATACCAAACTAAAACCCAAATTGGATAAGTGCCTAATTGTAGGTTATCCTAGGGAAACCTAAGTATAATACTTATGTTGGTTTCTATTAAGGTCCCAAGATCATAAACAAGCATGAAATATGTGTGAATACAAATCAATAAAGTTGCGGAATACTCACATCGATCGGTTGAGCGACGCGGAGACGAACAAAAATCCATTTTCTCCTCTTCACTGGTTCGGTAGTGGTAGTTCACAGCCCACTGGTTTGGCTCGGTTTTGGTCCTTCGTCAAGCTCCAAGCTTCATCGAACGATTCCCGGCTCATGGGTGGACTTCCCTATCACCTTCGCATGT
Organism: Zanthoxylum bungeanum; assembly: GCA_019454045.1. Lineage (NCBI taxonomy): Eukaryota > Viridiplantae > Streptophyta > Magnoliopsida > Sapindales > Rutaceae > Zanthoxylum > Zanthoxylum bungeanum. The sequence continues at coordinate 5,362 of SKCR01005936.1, read as the reverse complement.
CTCTCGGAGTGCTAGCTCTTATGATGTTTGCACAAAAATCACCACTCAAGCTTCCCTATCTCACGGTTTTGACAGAAACCAGTGAGCATTTTTGGCCCCTTGGGCGTGTGGAGAGAAATGAGAGGAAGTGAGAGAGAGATGAATTTGGTTGATGGCTAAAGTGTATCTAATACACTAATTTGAATTCAAAATTCATTTCATGTGAAATTGGCTTTCAAAAGTCAAACATTTAAAGCCAATCAACCTCCATCAATTCACATCACTCATGAATAGTGACTTGCGTCAATCACTCAAAGTGAAAGACATCCATCACTTGATTGACGAATGATGTGACGCTAGATGCGACTAGCGATTTGACACTTGATTTGACTTGCGTGCCGCACTCGAATTCGAAATGCGAATGCGCTTGCAAATAATCTCGGGCTCGGGTTCGCTAATTCTAAATTATCGAATTTTCCGTTGCGACGTAATTAAATCTAATTTAATTAAATAATCATGCCTAGCATAATTACTATTCACGTCGCTAACGAATTAATTCTAAATTAATTTGTTCGCCCGAATTAAAATCTAATTTTAATTCCGCGTCGAAATCCAACTTCGTTTAATATATCGAAAATATTAATTAATCGATTAATTCCAAATTAATCGTTCTCTCTCTTTAAATGATATTTTATCCCAGATAAAATATCTCTGTAATTAATCCCAGATTAATTTTCTCTCTCATCTAATTAATCCCATATTAATTTAGAGTGCGAGTCATACGTCATCGGTGAATCTTCGGGAAGCGACCCATGAGATCCCCAGATATGTTGTCAGTAAATTTGGTCGTCGGACTATCCGAACACGTAAGTACCTCGTACTACATTTTACCGATTTACAAGACAATGTTGGCTTCTAGCAAAGCACCATGCCTACCCAATTCTCCAGAAATATCCTTACAGGAATAAAGGATTTATATCAGGCGTAGTATACATAGTATTGCGTATTTCTGTCCAGTATCAGATGATCACGTGCTAGGCTTGGGGCTGGAATTGTGTCTGCCCCGTACGAAGCACATGTCGGATGTCCGGTAACTAGTCTCTATAATCGGATATACATGACCTTGTCATAATATCCCGATAACTACAGCATTTAAGAGAACCAGTCCCGTATCCTACGTGACCATCATCTCCACTATGACTAGAGTGATACTTCTGTTTTGACATCACACCCAACACACTACGATTCTCAATATACCCAGCATTGGCGTACACAGAACCTGTTCCCTGGACGACCGCAACCAAAGTATATTGATTGTCGCAAGTATTAGCAGTGCAAGTCTCAAGTTAAGACCAAATACACCTACCCTGATTTCGGACTTCCATAGACACATAGTCATACTACCAATGGAATTCCGAGGGGGTCTATCCAGAGCGAAGCTGTTTCCCATACCATCGGTAAAACACAACCTCCTATTACACTTGCATGAGTATCCTATACCCAAATATATGAGAATTATGTCATTGTGCCCTCACAACACGCACAAGTGTAATACTAGTCTTTTACGTAGTATCGATGTCCAATCTCGATAATACTCTGACTAGGGATATTTAATGATTTAGCCTACGTGGACTGATACTGTTGTGGGAACACATAAACTGGGCGACGCATGCTGTTCCAAGCTCACGGCCTAGTTGGGAGTACGGAGTAGCCACGGGGGACTAAACCGGAGAATAATGGAGTCGCCACCCGGTGTGAACCGGGAAAATGAGATTTAAGGCCGCACTCACCCCTCGCAAGGGAAGACCTCAAACCGTTGGGTTCGGAATGGTCCCTTACTTATGTCACTTATAATGAAAGGATTTATGTAATAATTTAATCAAGTTTAAGCAACACTTATTTCCAAGAGTATCATGCTTCTAAATTCACATGTACAAGATAAAACTTACACCTAAATTTACACACATTTCACATCTAAGATTGCATGCTTGAGAGTACATCAAAGTAGCAACGATTAATTTGGAAATAATCGATAAAATAATATATTCGATATATTATACGAAATTTGATTTCGACGCGGAATTAAAATTAGATTTTAATTCGAGCGAACGAGTTAATTTAGAATTAATTCACTAGCGATGTGAATAGTAATTTTAATAGGCATAATTATTTAATTAAATTTGATTTAATTACGTCACAACGGAAAATTCGTTAATTCGGAATTAGCGAACCCAAGCCCGGGAGTGTTTGCGGGCCCACTCGTATTTCGAATCAAGTGGGGCCCACAAGTCACATCAAGCATCAAATAACTAGTTATTCAAGTGATGGATGTCTTGTGACTTTGAGTGATGTGATGTCTAGTCACTTTTGAGTGATGTGAGTAGTTGAGGGCATTAATTGCCATTTTGGCTCCAAAATTTGTTTGACTTTTGGAAAGCCATATACCAAATTTTTGGAAATGAATTGGTTGGTAATTGTTTTAGAAACACAAACCAACTCAACACTCTTCTCTCCTCTCCAAAAACTTTCGGCCAAGGGCAATTTCTCTCATTCTCCAATTTTTGAAATTGCCGAGAACAAGAACAAGCAAATGGAAGATTTGTGGAAAATTTTCCAAGGTGCTAGAACACATTAGGATTCATTCAAAGGTGATATGGAAACCCATCTATGAGCATGGAATCTACAAACAAAGCTTGGAGCTTGGAGATTCAACTTGGAGCACAAAAAGAAGCCATGACCGAACCTTGGAGGAAAAGCTTGAAGAATTTTTGTTGTTCATCGCATCAAAAGCCGATCAATGTAAGTATGATTCCGCCATACTTCTTTGTTGTATTCACATGTTTAAAGGCTTAAATCGATCTTGGGACTATAGTAGAAACCCAACAATGGTATCAGAGCCTTGTTTAAGAATGAAATTGGAATTAGGGTAAAATTGATTTGAGCATGTTTGGATGAAATTGATTGTTGGAATATGCTTGAATGATGATAACATAGTGTTATGCATGATCAATTTGATGAAAATTGAATTGGATGAATTTTCCCCAAATTGTTTGGCTTGGCCGAATGGACTAGTGCCCTAAATGTCATGGTGATTTTATTTTTTGAATCATTGGATGAGATTGAATGACTTGGGAAATGTTGATTTAGGATTTAATTGGATTGAATTTGGAATCGGACATTAAATCCCAAATTGCCGTGAGTACTTAGCATGGAAAATGATTGATTTTTGATTCAATTGTGTTGGACATGTATTGATGATAATAAGCATAATTAATTGTGTAAATTGGTGTTTTGGAAATATTAATTTGAGTAATTAATTATGGCTATACACTTAGATTAATTTAATTGTGAAATTTGGAATTTTGTGATTTAAATTAATTGGGCTTATTTTGGATTTGGGCTTGAAAAGTTGTATTTTGGCTTAATGGGCTTGGTTGGGCCAAGTTTGGTTTAGGCTAATTGGTTGGATCCAATTGGGCCCAAAACCATATCCATAAAGTCCAAATATAATTAAATAGACCTTTAATAATTTAATTGGGCCTAATGGGCCTAAATTGGTTTCTTTGCTAATAAGGGTGATTCCTTAAATGGGCTTTGGTATTTGGGTTTGACCCATATTTACCAAAGTCCATGCCTTAAGAAATTAATTGAAAGCCCATTAGACTTTAATTAAATTGACATTGGATGTTAAATGGGCTTTGAGACCCGTAACGATTAGATTTGGAATCTAAGTCGTAAAGGCACATTAAAAAGTCTAATTATTTAATTTAGAATTAAATATAGAATTAATATTAAATAAATATAAATTGGATTTTATGTTGTAGTTTAATATAATTCAAGAATTCGTACTTTGAGTACTTATTCTTAAAACGAGTCGGACTTGCGCAAAATCAAATCGTTGTTTGAACATTGGATGGTCATTAATTTCAGATTAATTAATTGGATTAGATTGATTGATAACATGCTTTATGTGAATACATGGATGCGATGTATGAATAATGTATATCGGATGGATATTAGATGGGTGAGGGCAATTTTGGAAATTATTGTAATAAATTTAGAATTTATTAATTGGACCTGCGTGTCCAGCCTATTACCTCTTGACTCTTTGTATTTCTCTTATCACCTATTCCCCTCAATGTAAATGAGGTTTCTTTAGAAGTGTTATGTAATTGGGTAGAAGTAATATTTGTGCTAGCGGGAGAGAGGAAATGGAGAGATTTGTTCTAGGAACAAAATGTGTTAAGTATCCATCCGCATATCATTATTATTTTATTTATATGCGCCTTATTATGTTTTTAGAATGCATGTTTAAGGGTGTATGATGATGAGACCTAACAAAGATAATTAATTGGTTGCCAATTACGCGAAAAACCTCACAACATATTAAGCGTTTTTCCTTCCATTGAGTGATTTTGACTCAAGATCCAAGATTTGGCACTGGTTTGTTGGCCAAAGTCAAGACCTTTGTCCGTCGCGGATGTGTTTGAATCATGAAAGCTTTGTTCCATATCGGTGTCTTGTCCAAGTTGTGATTTGTTGGCCAAAGTCAATATCACTTCTTGTCCATCGACATCGATTACGAAGCTTTCCAAGGTCAATGGGTTCTGCTTAACTGGGATCATTAAGTTTGTTGTGCCAAAGCCAAGGCTTAGTTGATTCAGAGGAAAAAGGTTAGGGAATATATTGGATATATTGGCATATATAAGATATATGTTTCGGACTTGGATGTCCACCTACTGGATCTTGGAATTGGATGAGATCCAATTGATCTTAGAGATCTACCTAGTTAATTATCATACAATTTGTTGGCCAAAGTCAAGATTGTGTGTTATTTAACGGGATCCTAGCCCACTAGGAAATAAGGTTTCCCGAGTACTCCACAGAGGGTTAGAGGCTCGCCGAAAAATAGTGGGAGGCAATTGTTAAATTTGCAATATTCGTTTAGTTACATGCCAATACGCACTCATTTCATTTTTCGTTAATATAAATTAATATATTAGTTGGACTAATATTTAATCGTTGTTTTAATTTAAAACAGTTGGACTATATTCAAACTACTTCAATTATAGTTGATTATATAATTGGATTATAGTAATCAATATATTTGAATTTAAACCAATTAAATTATAGTTGATTATATAGTTATACTATAGTAATCATTATAAAAAATAGTACCTAAAATCGTTGATTTGATAGTTAGACTATTGGAATCAAGATAAATGAAAGATTAGCGTTTAGAACATAATCCTGGGAGAAAATATTTTTTAAACGGCTTTAATTTTCACTTTGGGAATAAAATCTCAGGATAGTCCTGGAGACCCAGAAGTTACTTTATTTGATAGAGTGACGTCTCGAGCCTATGCCCGGAGTTGAGCAAATA